>LPNX010107250.1:63648-85853 GCA_001517045.1 Pseudotsuga menziesii
ACATTATCGAGGACCGAGGTCACCGAATCTAATATGGACAGATGTCCCAGGATGATACAATCCCTCTTCATTCTCGAAGAACGAGGTCTCCGGATCACTTTAGGACAAGTGCCCAGGGATGATACAATCCCACCACGTTCTCGAGGACCAAGGTCACCGGATCTATTGTGGACAGATGTCCCAGGATGATACAATCCCTCTTCATTCTCGAAGACCGAGGTCTCTGGATCACTTTAGGGCAAGTGCCCAGGGATGATACAATCCCACTGCAACATCACTACTCCCCCTTTCGGGGAAGATCTTTTCGAACCACACCAAGTTTGTCTTGAAAGTGTTTGAACTCTACTCGAGGAAGAGGCTTCGTCAGTACATCATCATCCAAACCATCATCATCTACATCTTCAGTATGTGAATACTGAACTATCGCCATCTGTATCTCCAGTATGTGAATATTGAAAGCATCATCATCTATATCTTCAGTATAGAAATACTGGAGCACCATCATCTGTATCTACAATATGTAAATACTGAAATATCATCTATATATTCAATATGGGAATACTGAAATCATCATCATCTATATCTTCAGTATGGGAATACTGAAACATCATCATCTCTATATTCAGTATAGAAATACTGAATCACCATCATCTGCATCTACAGTATCATCATCTGCATCTTATCTTGTAAGTAGAAATACCAGATTTCTATGTGTTATGTCGGAACACAAGGTTCTTTGTCATCACAACTATGTTTATCACAAAGAATCATTGTAGTGTCCATCTTCAGGTCAAAGAGACCTGATATCATCTTCTGAAGCCATATGGTTTCACAACTTAGTAGAGAAATCTGCTATGTATTCTGCTTCAACCGTGCTAAGAGAAACATTGGACTATTTCCTGCTAAACCATGAACTCATAGCAGACCTCAAACAAAAGCATCTACCTGATGTGCTTTTCCTGTCTGAGATACTTCCAACCCAATCTGCATCTGTGTAGCCATACAATATATACTCATGGCTACCATCATAGTATAGACCAAAGTCTATAGTCCCTTTAAGATATCTCATCACATGTTTTGCAGCTACTAGGTGAACCCATCTTGGTTGAACAAGATATTGACTTAAGGTGTTCAAAGAAAAACAAATGTCTGGTCTGGTATTTGTTAAGCACATCAATGACTCAATGATCTGTATGTAGTGAGTCACATCCACTAACTCTAATGAGTCATCAGCTAACAGATTCAGGTTGGAGTCCATGGGTGTGGCCATGACTTTGCATTCCAACATATTGAATCTGTTCAATATCTCTACCACATACTTTCCCTGGTTGAGAAATATTCCTTCTGAACTTTGCCATACTTCCAGACCTAGGAAATAATGCATTAACCCAAGGTCTTTCATCTCAAATTATTATGCTAGTTTCTTCTTGCTTTCCATGATCTGTTTCTCATTCCCTGTTAAGAATAAGTCATCCACATATAGTAATAGAATGATAGGTACATATTCTACAACCTTGTAGGAAAGGTTAGGATTGACTTTACTCTTGGCAAAGCCCATGCTTATCAGGAAACTATCTATTCTTCCATACCAAGCTCTGGGAGCTTGCTTCAGGCCATAGAAGGCCTTCTTCAACTTGCATACTTGATTCCTTCTGTCTTCAACTTCAAATCCTCATGACTATTTGATGTAAAACTCTTCCTCAATCATACCATTAAGGAAGGCTTGTCTTTACTTCATCATGGAAGAAACTACCATGATAGTTTTGAAGGAAGTGTACCTTGCTACCTGGAGTAAGTGTCTCTTCAGAATTAATCCCCTCTTACTGATAGAAACTTCTAGCCACAACTCTTACCTTACTTCTATCAGCAACATATCTTATCTTGCAAATCCATTTGGAAGATACCACATTCTTGCTTTCCGGTTTGAGTACTATATCCCAAACATCATTCTAGTATCACAACATCTTCTATGAGTTTGTCTTCTCAGGTCATCAACATATCCTAGTCTTCTGCATTCAACCTTGAAGGTTGGAACCACTTTACTCTTGGTAAAGTCTCGATCCATCACAAAGCTATCCATCATGTCGTACCATGTCGAACTCAGATATAATTTTCTGTAGTCACTCCCCCTGAAGTGGAGTATCATCTTCCCTCTTCATTCTGTACAGGTGGTTCTATGCTTGATATATACTGGTCAGTAGAGTATGTTATGTCATAGTCTATTCTTTCTGGGGATAATCACGAACCTTTCTTTGTACACTTGTTCCATCATATCGTATACATCATTCCCCATGATCAACTGTTATTCTTTGATCATAGCTTCTTTCATAGCATTCTTTTCTTCATCTTGAGTTATCTCTTGTACCCATGGTGGTCTTCATCCTTCAAGGTGGATCTACCACTCTCTGACGCTCTTTCTTCTGTCATGGTGTCTCTGACCCTGGGAGCTTCAAATTCATGTTTATTGGAGTGAATCTTGAATTGTCATCACTTGTTCTTCGGAACAAGTCTCATCCTTATTTTCTTGTAGGAGGTTGTACATGACCTTTCCTACAATTCAAATGCACCAGTTGCATGGTTATAACTATTTCATAAAACATATGCATAATGACAAATTCTTATGCATCATGCAACTGTTTAGTCAATACAACATTCATCCATATCTCACATAAACTTTCTAGATTCCTTCCATCTCCACCATGACATTATTGAGATTGTGCACTAATCCAATATGTCAGCAGAGATGTTTGATAAGTAGCAATGGAGAGTTGTATAGCACCATGAGCTACTTACCCATCACATGCATATTAGTAGTATACAGTCATTAATGCAAACAATCTATCATGCATAACACATCAACTGAATATAATCAAATGCATAACAAAACAATATCATTAAATGACAATTGAATACTTATCTTTTGTGGGTAGACTCCTTCTTGATCATTCTGCTTCATCATCTTTTTCATTCATGAAATCATCATTTATTATCCAGATGATAAGATGGATAAGAGCTTCTTTAAGAATTGAGTTCTTCATATTCCTCATCGCTTGAGGGATCTTCTTTGAATGGTGAGAGCTTGATCTTCAATTGCTTCCATCGAGCTTCTTCTTCTTCCTAAAGTATATTGAAAGTAATTACTTCCTTCTGGCACACATTCTTTGCTTGAATGATTCCCATGATCCTGGGATGCCATTCAAGGTGGCTATCACCACTTCTACATTCTCCACTTCTTCTTCTACCGCTTCAAGTTGTTCTGCATTCTGGATCTTCACATTCTTCAACTGTTTTCTCAAAGCCATCTTCTGATTTAAGTTCTTATCTTCAAATAGCTTGGTTAAGGAATCAAACATCTTCGGTGTCTTTGGGGAGACACTTGTGGTACAAGTTGATTCATGACTGAATCAGCAATGATCTTCTTGGCCTTGACCAAGTTCTTCTTCTGTAAGGCTTCTAGCCTCATCTCCCTCTGGAATTGGAACCTCTATACTCATGTAGGTGTCCAAACCATTTTCTTCAAAGAGATCATATACTTCTAGGCTTGGAATTTGTCAACTTCGCCAAGCTTATCATCAAGGTGATGTGATAGATCACTTTGAAATGAGAACCTCAAATGAAAATAGCAAAGGATTAGATCTTACCGATTTGAGGTGTCCATCTTGGTTCCGAAGCTCGCTGATCTAGGGTTTGTCACAGAAACCCTAATTTCAAAAACATGGAATATTCATATATGATTGGATAGATAGATATATCTCTTCAAATGGAGCTGTCCAATGTACTCCATTTCTGAAAACAGTGGAGAGAAGCTCCCGGAACAGGAAGCCCTAATTTTCCAATTTCTTCAGCACAAATGCCTGTTACTGTTTCTGTGATATCTCTGAAATTTCTGCTCCTATGTGTCTGAAATTTTGTACTGAGGTAACCTCACATGTCACTGATCCAACATCGCAGTTTTCATCAGAATTGTGTTCACCATTTGGGATTTATGATCTGTTTTCCAATGTGACCTATTACAGGACTGTTCAGAACAGCGAAGTTGTACAGAATGCCACATGTCACTGGTTCATCTTCTGAGTCTGATATTTGGACCACCAAAATTATGGTCCGTGCCCTTTCTATAACATCTTCAGGAATTACATTTGGACCTCTGTAGCCCAAGATATTACAATTCTCCCCAGGTGTCCTGTTTAGGGATGAATTCTGGAAGAGGCTGGAACCCTAACGTGGAGAGAACATATCTCCTGGAATAAAGCAAATCGGAGGATGAATTTTGGACAAAGTGTTTAGCAGGATTTTATCTTCGGCCCCTACAATTTTCAGCTCCTGATCCTTCTCCAATATCGTAATATAGAGAATTTACCAAAACGTAGCAGTTTTAGTATTTAGGGTTTTTCTAGCTCGGGGTCAAACTAGGATTTGACTTTCCCAGAGTTTCATCCAACCAAATTTCTTGATCCAGGTCTCTAAACTTTGGTTTTGATGAGGAGAACAATCCTAATCTGGTCTCACTCAAAAATTCCTCTTCTGTAGAAAGCCCTAATTTCCACATCGAAAACTGAAAATGATCGGAATCGAATTCCGCTTCGACTTAAAGATGTGCCCTTCAATGGAGATCATCCTAGCATACTTTTGCTGATGGATTGTGGAGAGAGACCCAAAAATTAAGAATCCCTAGCTTCTGAAGGTGGACAATGTCTTCTTCTCAGGTTAGCTCTGATACCATGTTAAATTTCCATATGCTTAGCTAAGACATTAGTATTTTATTTCATTTTCATAACAAAAGCATATAAACAGGCTCACTGAAAGATAGAAAAGCACAACCATACAAAAGGAACACAAAGATTTATCCTGGGAAAACCCTAAAGGGAAAAACCCAGCAAAAGCTTCCTCAATATAGATGCCCCAAAAAAATAAAAGATAAAACCAGCAAGGAGATCAAAGCCTGATCCTCCTCCTTCTCCAGCTACTTCTCTTCTCCACTAATGCGCTACACAAGTGAGAGTGTGTATGACTAATGAGGAGCACTACACCTCTATTTATATTCATTCGTTCACTTAAGTTAACTCATTTGACATGTAGGCTCGAGTTAAATCATGTAGGCTCGAGTTACACATGTAGGCTCAAGTAACCACACTGGGGTGCTAATGACCCACCTTTACAATTAGAGGGGACTACCTCATGACTCTTATTAGATCTTTCGATTAGGAGCATCGGGGTACAATGTAATACAAGTGGTTCTCCCGGTAGGACCATCGGGGACCACAAAAGATACATATAGAATATTATTCGAAGTTACAATATTTCAACAATATGTATATGTATATGTATGTATGTATGTATGTATGTATCCCTTGACCTTGATTACGGGGCCTGACCCAGTGGGGACATCGAGTGAGGCCCCTACATAGCCACTCGGAGATTTGACCCCGAGAGCTTCTGCTAGAGTAAACAACTCTTAACCACTTGAGCTAACCCACCGGGATATATATATATAAGTGTTAAACACAATATTAGATGACAATTTTCTCATATCCTCGCACGATCCCTCACCCTTTAGGTATATTTGGATGATTGTACAACATATATTTTGCTAAAAGATAATGCGACTAAGCTAAAAATGATGCTAGAAAGGTGATAATATATAAAATTATCCTTAAACATCAAGAAATGAATCTTATGTACCTTGTTTCATGTCCTCATGGGCTATATTGTCTACAAGGAGTGATTTATGGTCAATCCAGTGAATATCATAGTGATTGTGAATTTATTGCACCAGATAATATTCCTATGTTGTGGTCTACATTGGTCACAAAGGATATTGCCATAGACTTATTTATCCCTACTAGGGTTGATGTCTTTGTTTCCAAGGATGAATGAGATAAGGGTGAGGGATGCAATCTTCCCCTCAATGTATATCCATAGGTATGGGTCTCAAAAAACTCACACACGTGAAGTGAAGTTCCTAGAAAACGGTTTTTGTGTTGTACCATATGATGGTTGCAAGATTGTTACAGGCCCAAAATTTAGAGAATAACTTCCTGCACGGTGTCTAATGGTGGAAACGGTCCCAAGTTAGCTCATAACTATCTTAAATAAATAATGGATGCTTATTATATCCATAAAATCACCTCCATAACCTTGTAAGTGTTGTAAATTTTAAATAGTGTTGTATCATGTTTAGAGGACAAAGGTATGCTGAGGTACTGATTTATTTCCCAGAAATTGATATAAGGCTCCTGACTATCGCTTTTATGTACACAACTACCAAGGATTGCGCCTAGGGTTACTGCTAATTGTGCGATCAAGTCCTCCAAGGAATGTATGTTCCTTGAAATGAACATAATCAACTCTATATGATAATTCTTTACTCCTACTTGCATCATACACTTGCTTACATGAAATACTACCCTTTCTTTTCACCATTATGACAGGCCTAGCAATGCTCTTTTGTCTTGATGATTTGAAGGTCTAAATGTACACAAGGAATTAGTGATTGATAGTCCCCTCTCATGTCCTTAAAACATGCCCAAATTGCTCAGAATAGGGATACAATTTTACTGCATTTTTTAACCGATGTTTGCTATAGGACTATTGTTTATGACCTTGTTGATCCCCATACCTTCAGTACTTTCTTAGCATCTCAACCCTTTTCAAGAGTGGACTCCCATACAAAATGGATGATAACAAGAGGATTGGTTCAACTTCCCATTTCATGGAAGTGGAGAAAGAAACAAATGGATTTGAAATTGATTTTTTTGATCATGGGATGAGAGAAAGAAAGACATTGTGGAAGACAAAGGTGGAGTATGGAGAAAATGATCCAAAATCTATATGGATAAAATATCCATCAAAAGGAAAAATATGGATAAAATGATCCACAATCTAGATGGAGAGAATATCCTAGATCAACAATCTTATTTTTTTTGGTTTTACCTTTCCATTCAATTGATTTTGTGATTTCTATATTTGGCCAGATCCAATACATGCAGTAAAACCATGCCAGGTTCACTTGGACATGAGGAACAAGATGCAAGATCTTTTTCTTCTTGAGTAATTTATTTCCAATTCATTTTCTTGTCTCTTTGATATATTTATTGAATCACTCCATCATTGCAGTACTGAAATGGTTGGCTATTATGTGGATGAATCTTCAGGGGATAAACTATTTGAAATATGATAAGTGCTTTAATGGTGGCATAAATCCTCTAGATATGTAGAATCTGTTTTTACCATATTTTATCTCTGGGCCTTTCATGTATGGGTTTAAACTTCTATAGCATTGAATTTGTATGGAAAACATGCAGGTACCCAAAAATGAGTGAAACTCTTAGAAAGACAGGTCATCTGATATTCTATTCAATGTGTGAATGGTAAGACTCATTTGTAAACAATAATATATATCTTTAGTAAAAGCACGGTCACCCAAAACCTTGGTTTCTTGTATTTTGTTTCTGTAGGGGTGAGTAGAATCCTACAACTTGGGAACTCAAGATAGAAAATAGTTGGAGAACTACAGGAGACACGGAAGACAAATGGGAAAGGTGATAGACTGCACATATTCATGGGCATCGTATCTTCTAAATCTTTGAAATTGAGCAATATGCATTACTGTGTATAATATATAATTTCTCCTTACAATGATTTGACTTTAAACTTTTTCTCTCGGTATCAGATCTAGAGTTGACCAAAATGATTAGTGGGCATCTTATGGAGGGCTTGGTGGATGGATCAATAAACTAAAAACTCCACCGATATCATGTAAATGGTCACAATTTTGCTGCTAATATTTCTATGAGGAATTATGATCTAATGATTCAACTTACTCTATATATTTGGTCATTCCCTGAACAAGATCCTGACAAGTTGGAAATGACAAATTGAGCATCAAGGAATACCAAGCACACTTCAACATATGGACTTTAATGAAGGTTAGAAAATGACTAGATTGTAAGATGTCACAATCTCTATTAAAAGCTCGATAAACAACTCAGAAATAAACAATACATTATTATACATCTATGTGATAACAACTAAATAGAAAAGAAAGATAAATTAAACATACAAAATTGGAAAAAGAATAAAGTAAAGCATAGCAAAACAAAACATACATTTCAGAATTGTTGAAAATTTAATGTATTCATTTATTTTTCTATATAATTATGTTCTACTAAGATTGAACACACAACAATACAATTAAATATACGAACACTAATACATGCTTGTATGCATCATGAACATCTAAGTCCCTCATATTATATATGTCTTTTTTATTTCAAATTTTAATTAGAAATAACATTATATTTTTTTTAAATTAGCACATCCCTAAGTTGAAATAAGAAAGAAATAACTATGAGTTGAAAATGAAAGAAATTGCACATCCCTATTAGACTATAAAGAAAAATGCATCTCTGGATAAAAGAAATACCTCAAACATATAATTTAATTAAAACAAAATAAAAGAGTTAACTTTTATATATATATATATATTCCCGAGCAAAATCCTTATCCATAAGTTTGTCCAAAATCAAGATGTCTTACCTCTTTATCCCTCCCTCCAATCACGCTTGAGATTGTGTAAAGGGAAATACTTTGACATTAAAAGTAAAAGAGTAATTTCTTAATCGTAAGAACATGACTCCTACATAAAACAATAATTAATCCCCTCTTTGCATATCATGAATAAGATAATATTAACCCTAAAAGATATTCCAAAACCACTTTCATTTTCAAGTTACATAATATATCAACGTCACCTTCCTCTATTATTCAGATAATATCTCTTTACATATTCCTTCCATTATTATATAGAGAATAGGGTTAGGTTACAAGTATCAATCTTTTTCGAGGTTGTGATTAAATCGTACCAAAACTCGCGTTATATATATATATATATATAATTTATGTAAAAATTAAATTATTTTTATTATGATAAAATATTTAAAAAACAATATATAATAATAAAAGTTTCCACCTTTTACATTATACGTAAAAATTAATTTTTTTTAAATAAAATATGTACAAATAATAAGAAGAAGAATAAGAAGTGTCCACTTTTGACATCAACCACAAGATTCAACAATGGAAGCTAATCTTTTGTCCTAAACATTTCCACCCTCATTTTCAATTCTTTCCGCATCATGTTTGGTCAAACTAGTATATATATTTATTTTGCTGATATGCATTAATTCTATCTCTTTTTAAAAGAAGGTGTTTGCTTTTATGTTAGTATTTATTTTTCCAAAAGGAAAAAATATATATATAATTAATTAAAATAATATAGGTATTTGTAGCATAAAAAAAAGACCAGAAGCAACAACTAAAAATGAGCATAAATGCTTTCTATAGTTGATCAAAACATTACTGGCATCATAATAGAACAAAAAGGCATATCCATAATACATCTGAAATACATAGACATAACATAAGAGCTTTAGATAATAATTCCCCAAAATATGATTTAGTCCAAGTATTAGCAATGGATCAACCAAAATGGATCAAAATTTAGACAGAAAGAAGGAGGCAAATGTTATGAATGGAAAAGAACCATATGATCTTCCTCAATAACTTGACCATCCTCCTATTTCTCGCTGAAGATAAAGCCCTCTTGTGCTGAGAGTGCCCTTTTGGAAAGCAAATATGCCTCTTGATTATACTCTCAATAAACATGGGTGAAGGATATATCACCAAAATCACGAATCAAAGATCGAACGATGGGCATCCATGCAGAGAGATCAAGTAAATTAATTGCACATTTTTTGGATGCCCAATTTATAATCACTTAAAGTCGCCAAAAAACTGAATGTCATCCAATCCAAGCTTTTTTATGAAAAACAAAATCATCCATAAGGCAAGAAGCTCCCCTTTGTAATTGTTCCTTCTCCATAATTCATCCATAGTTTGTGAACTCTAGAACTACACAACTATAAAATTGTTCTTGCTCCACAAAAAGAAAAACCACTTTGCGACGCACCATAAAAAAAACCTCTGCACTTTGCCAATTTTAGGATTGGAGCACTTTGCACACGAGGAGTATGAGGCATGGGATCAAATTCTCATGAAAATTCCTTGAAATACGGAGTTCCTTTATATGCAAGAGCCGCTGCACAAAGAATTTATTCCATAAAAAAGAACCATGTTGTAGGTCTTCCAAAGTTCCTAACAGAGAAAACACAAGAGTTCCAACCAACCTTTGCAAATTTTCTCCAATTTAGAAGGAAATCAAATAGAGAAGAACCTCCCCAGACTGCAATAAGATTGCACAACATGGAAATGAAAAACCACATCATTTTTTGTAACTCGACAATTTACAAGTAGGTGTAGAATCGATTCCTCATCCGAAGAGCATAGAAAGCATAGGTTTGGGCCCTCCATGCCTCTTTTGCAAAGATTG
This sequence comes from Pseudotsuga menziesii, assembly GCA_001517045.1. Lineage (NCBI taxonomy): Eukaryota > Viridiplantae > Streptophyta > Pinopsida > Pinales > Pinaceae > Pseudotsuga > Pseudotsuga menziesii. The sequence goes on from LPNX010107250.1 coordinate 74,039, forward strand.
ACCGAGGTTAGAATATGATTCTCCAAGAAAAGCCACATAAATAGAATAAGTTTTAAAGGAGCTCTCCAACTCTAAGACCTATGAATCCACCATCTATCATCCACCCTGATATCAGTAATCAATCCCTGATAAGCTAACTTAGCAACAATTTTCTCATCCTGATTGTTCCAGGACCAACTTAAGGTATTCTTTGAGTTAGATAATTGAATGTTTCCTCTTTGAAACACCACTATATAGGCATACCATTCTACCCCAAGGGAACATGTCAACCCCAACTAAGCGAATATGATCCCTCCATGACTTCTCTAGCCTGACTTGAAGCCCACCACAATATGGTTCATGAAGAAATAACCATTTGAATGCAAAAAATGAGTCAACTCACTTGAAAGATGGTAATTAATAGGACCCCCTATAATAGGGTCTTCACCCACCCAAATGCATCTTCCACATACGAGGATCCACACCATCCAATCCCTCAAAACATCAATGGAATTTACCATCCCGTTCTAAAAGTTTGATACCCCCTTTACCGGTATATTATGTTGATGAATCCACTTATTAATTGAGCAACCCTTCATATATTTGGAATTCAAACCCTGAATCCATAGGTTGTTACCAAAGAGAGCACACCAGAGGTTTTCTCACCGACGGGGTCTTTGCAAAAAAGAAAATATTTTTGAGAGACCATCCTCCGATTTCTTTCAGACGAGCCAAGCATTTCCATCCAACCAAATGAAATTTGGACTTATCATTTTTTCAGTCGAAATGAATTTGAAAATATTCCTCCTAATACAAAAGAGAACAACCTTCATAATTTTCCAAATAGCCAGCCAATATATGGAAAGACTCTTCAAACCCTATTTTACCAGCACAAGACTCCCTCCTAATGATAACCATTTCCAAAACCAATGGTTTATGTGCTTGTCAAATATCTTCAATAAACATTGCTAGTCACCAACAGTGTATCCATTTGTTTTTATGAAGCACCCCAAATATTGTGCACCAACAAAAAGAGAGGAAACATGAAAAGGAAAAAAATATGTTATGATGTCCAACAACCTATCTTCCATACCATTCTCCATAAATAAATATTTAGAAGCATTGATAACCATACATGAAACCCCACCTAAGAGTTGAAGAATACGATTGTAACAGTCCCATTCCAACACATAACTGACCCCGAATAGAAAGACATCGTCTACAAAGAGAAGGTGGGTTATGGATATTTGTGCATCGAAATGTATACCTTTTAAGTGACCCTCTGATATTTCCCTATGAATCATTATACTTAAACATTCGATTATCAATAAAAGAGAAATGTAGATAAAGGGCATCCTTGCCTCAATTCTTGAGAACCCGTAAAAAAATCCATCATAGTCCATTCACTGTTGTAATCACTCAGATCACTAAGTTACCAATAATACACATAAGAATCATATAATCATAATAGAGACAAGACACAAGAATAGTAGGTTGAATAACAACTTATATTACACAAAACACATATGGGTTCACACAAACATCAAACCGAACCAAGTTCGTATCTGGCTCAACATCCTATTATATATGATTACAAAACAGTGATGAATAACTACCTATCGGTTTAGTCAACCGATACTACCTATGGAGACTGGTCTAATCTCTAATTAGTCGGCTAACTAGTCTAGTCGTTAACCGACAAGCTCCTCCAACATCTCCACCAAAAACAAAATCTTTCTTCGTCTCGAAGAAATAGGGGAGGTAATAAAAAATATCATGTCTGAAGTAGTTTCTTCCAATTGCTATGTCTTCATGGGTTGTGTAGTCAAATGGATGGTCGCTTCTGTACTCATATCTCCACAATGGATTCTGCTGTAATGGCTAGTTGGTGTTGAAATTATGTCTAGTTGTGGAGGGCATTATGAATGTCAATGGTCAAGGTTTTAATGCTTGGCAGGGTCACCATCTTTTCTTGAGTTGAGAGGTCTGTGATATTAATCATGTCGAGTCCCAAAAATTGATCTTTTTCTTCTACTATGTCGCGCAATCTTTTCATTTGTGGACAAATTTTGTTTAGTGTGTTGATGTTGGGGATTACTTGATTGATCCACTGATGTGCTTATTTTTCCATCTTTTAGAGCTTCGTTGTCTCTAGTACAATCTGATATTGTACTGTTCTCCTCATTTCTTCTTCTAGACCTTGTTGATTTTCTAATGTCTTTATGTGTTCACGAGTCTCTCGAGCTTGCTGGAATACCTGGCCATAGTAAGTATACCAGTTGTGCAGTACTTCTTCTGTGGTGGCAGACTCCTCCATATGTACTTGCAATACCTTGTGTGCTTCTGAAAATGTCGTGTACTATTGTCTTAGTAACATAGAAGTTTCTTCTTTTTGTTCCTGTTTCTTGGCCTGCAGCTGTTCCTGAAGGTTCAACACGATACTTTCAAATAACTGGTATGCTCTTTCTAGTAGTTTGTCGGTGTCGGTCTTTGTTGTTCCTAGAAGAATTTTTTTTGTCATATTATTGCATTTTGTCAGGAATTCTACTTGTTCTACTTTAAGTTTCTCTATTTTATCCTTTCTTCTTTAATTTCTTACTGCAGCCTCTTTAGTAATGGCTTCCAATAGTTGATCCAATTCTCCATATCTAATTTTTGGCATGTCGACTGTAGTATTCAATCCTAGCTAATGAAGGTGGATAAGGTGGTGGGGGTGGTGGGATATTCTTTGTGATTTTGTGTTGTTCACAGCTATTTTCAACTCTCATTCCCGTCGAAATTTTTTTTTTCGGTTCCTCCTCGACAAGTAGTTGAACCAATTCAACTTCTTCTAATGATGTCCAAGCCAATTGCTATAGCTCGAGTATTATCCTTTGTGAATCCGACTGTTCTGTGTTTCCTAAATATGTTTTTGGTAGGAGGGGTTCTCCTTCATTTCTTGGGTAAAGTAGGTTGATACTTCGGTTGGATGGATACGATTGGAATGTGACCTAGTTTCCTCCCTCGGGTCGACGAGTTACCAGATGATCGACATTGTTTCGTTCTTCCTCTAGTCAGCTCCATACATGGAACTCACCATCTCGTAGCCTTAGGTTCTCTTCGACAATGACTTGCACTCAGGCACTCAAGTTTGAATTTACTGGAGATAGAGGTCTTACCTCTTGGGGCATCTCAATATGGAGAGCTTCATGATGCTCTATCCATAGGTCTTCCTCCATTTGTGACACTTCTCCCTCATCAACGCCATATTCTTATCGGTCATGACCCGACTCTGGTGGATTTCCTTTATGTTCAGTCACCCTGACACTCATTCTTCTCTACATCACAATAGTCTGCTCTCTACATTCCTCCCTCCTCTTCTGCCTCTTATCTCTCTCTATTTTTTGCAAATTTGGAGTGCTTTTGTGCGTCACTGTCTGAATTATTTCTTTCATGTCCCTACTTTTCATTGTTGTCAATTCCTTCTGCATTTGATTAGAACCCTTCTACTCTACCCCGACACATGACCATCTACCCCCCCATAGCCTACCCGATGCTTTAGAAAGCCCGAATAGTTCTGTCTATTTGCTCAAGAAGTACTCCCACTCCCTTTCTGTAATAAATTTCTTCGATGCTTTCTGCTTCTCCACCTAGTTAGTATTTGATGGCGGTTCGATCAGTGATGGACGAGGCTCGACAATATGCCCTACTCTCCTATCGATTAGGAATTTAAACAAAAGAGCCGGTAATGAGCAAAGGAATTGCTCACTGAAATCATTATAGAATCTTACTTCGATACTCTCTACAAAGACTCTCTCTTCCATAGCACGGTCTGCACAAAATGCGTCTATGATTTTCTCAAACCACTTTGATAGATTCATTTTTCCTCCTCTTATCAGTTTCTGGAGCGACTCTTGTTCCTTAGTGCCTACCGTCTTTTTCATCCAGTAATTTCTTCAGAACTGAGGCACCAATTCTACAAACTTTTCATGTGTTTCAGTGAAGACTTTCTCCTTCTCCTCAACAATAGTCAGCTTGTTTCTTCCAGCATAATTTTGCAAATAGTTTGCAATCTTATGCTCCCACCAGTCCTTAATATATTTCTCTGAGATCATTTGCTAATGGTTATTTCATCTGTACATGTACTACTGACAACGAAACCAATGTTGTAATCACTTAGATCACTAAGTTACCAATAATACACATAAGAATCATATAATCATAACAAAGACAAGAGACAAGAATAGTAGGTTGAATAACAACTTATATTACACAAAACACATATGGGTTCATACAAACATCAGACCGAACCAAGTTCATATCTAGCTCAACAGCCTATTATATATGATTACAAAATAGTTATGAATAACTACTTGTCGGTTCATTCAACTGACACGACCTATGGAGACTGACCTTATCTCTAATTAGTCAGCTAACTATTCTAGTCGGCTAATCGAATAGCTCCTCCAACATTCACCAACACCACATAACTTTCCAAAGAGACACATGCCATTATCCATTTTATAACTTTGTAAGAAAGACCTATCTGCATAAGAATAAGTCTCAAAAATACCCAACTCACTCTATCATAGGCTTTATTCAGATTGAGCTATAGAACCATAGCTAGTTCAAGTTCCTTACCTTTATGTTGTGGAAAGTTTCTTGTGCCAGCCGAATGACTTCCAATATTTTCCTGTTCTCTAGAAACCTAAACTATTTCATGGACATATCGCGGGATAAAACTGGCTTTAGCATTTGTGCAATAATCTTAGATATTATCATGTACACAAAATTACACAAAGAAATAAGACGATAATCATTGAAGCTCTTTGTATGAGAAATTTTTGGAATGATTGCTAGAAACATTGAATTTAGTGTACCTGAAAACAAACCAGTAACACAAGAATCTTCAATGATGGCTAAAATATCCATGCCCATAATATCAAAGAGATCCATGAGTAACTTCATAGTCCACCCATCTAATCTCGGACTCTTGGACTTAGCTGAACTAGTTAACATTGTTTTAATTTCCTCCAGGGTTACTGGTTTGAAAATGTTTTAACCCCCTTCCTCAGAGAAGAACCGAGGGTATTCTTTAACAACTAATTTGGATTCATCTCTAATGGATGAATCTCCCGTGACCTGAAACAAAGATTAGGTTCTGAAACAAATATTTAAAATGTGAGAAAGCCAATTGTTGAAGCGAGCCATAGTCTGAGATCCAATTGCCTTCTTTATTTTTAAGTTCCCATAATGTATTGATGTTTCTCTCGTATTCAACAAATTTATAGAATTCGGTGTTTTGATTGTACATACATCATTATTATTAATTTATTAAAAATATATTTATATGATTTATGTTTATGCATTTTTTTTAATAAGAAAGATGTGTAATTATGTTATCAACTCTTTATATTCTTTGTATTGATATATGTTTTTTTTAATATTATTATAAAAATGTTTTATTATATTAAAAAATAGAAACAAATTTCAAAATATGTTTCAAAAGTATATATATATATATATATATATATATATATATATATATAATTCAAAACAGATTTTATAAAACATTTGAATGTATATATTAAATAGTTTAGTGGTTCGAATATATATTGTGAATATGCTTTCCAAAACAAATGAGAAAATCTCATAACCCATGAATCTCACATATGTTCCCATTAAAATATATGAATATAAATGAGTTAAAATAATTTTTGCTACGAGAAAAATAATATGCTAAGTTAATTTTAAAAGTATTTTATATATTTTTAAAATAAACTTGTATATTCTTTTGTAAACAATCAATTTGATTTGCAACATATCTTATTACCAAATATATTTATTAGTTAAGGTGAAAGCGATTGGATCATATATGAGGGAAGTGTTTCAAGTGAGAAAAAAAAAACAATATTTGAGGGGTCGTAAACCTTGAGGGATTGGATTCCTTCTAGTGTAACTAGATCTATACTAATTATAAATTAACATGTGATGATTGGGTTAATGAGAAGCAACTTAATACTTAGGAAATAAGAAAATCCAATTTTAATTTTCACATAGTCTAGCTACAATCATTTATATGAATAGAAAACTAAAATAATTTTTTATTAAAAAAATTCAATCCATGAATTGTTTTGTACCTTTAAATATCCATTATATCTCCAACATGGTCAACATAAAAAATAAGGGAAAATGAATTATTTTTTTTTATGAAATTTGAATCATAAGTCAACAACGAAATGTACTTACTTCATGGTGAAACTATCCCCTTAGGAAGGGCATTCAATGAAGTTAATTACCCCTTAGGAAGGGCATTCAATGAAGTAAGAATTAAAGCCATGAAAGCATGTCATAATCTTGAACACACTACCTAAATTGTGGATTGTAAGGGAAAACAAATTGTCCTTTTTATTAATGAAATTTAAACCATAAGTTAACAACAATGTTTTTCATGGTGAAATTGTTTCGTTAGAAAAATATTAAATGAAGTAAGAATTAAGGCCATGAAAGCATGCCAAAACCTTTGAACACCCTATCACCTAATTTGTCATGTGAAAATCAAAGTTTTTTATGTTTCAAAATTAAAAGATTATGATAATTTGTAACAACCAAGACTAGATTAATTGTATGCAAGCTTATGGATTTTCACATCAACCAAAATGTTGGTTTTAGTTTCTAGACGATATGCTTATTATTTTGCCACACTAACGCACCTCCCTTAATAACTTTCACAATCACTTAAATATCATTTAACCAAGCACATTAAATTTACCATGAAAATTCAACAAGATGACTCCATACCCTTTTTTTATGTCTTGTTCACTCGACAACAAGGTGTCTCTCTCTCTTATCAAGTGTATCGAAACAAGACCCACATCGATCACTACTTCCATGCCCACTCCCATCACCAACCTTCTCAAAAATCTGTTGTCCTCAAAATTTTGATCACCAGAGCAATTCGAATATCTGACCCCCAACATCTTAATCAAGAAAGAGCGCAACTTACTAAATCCCCCATGGCCAATGAGTAGTCTAGATACCTCATTAACAAAACTTTTCAACAAGTCCTACATCCCAAGCCCAAGCCCCCCACCCCTTTCAAGTCTCTCTTTGCCCTATATTCATGGCATCACCAATTGCATTTCTAAACTATTAATTAAAAAGAACATGGAAACCATATTTAAACCCCATATGACCCTTAAGCAATATTTAGAAGCGCTAAAAATAAATCCAACCCCTTCCTATCCCAGGGCGTCTACCAAACTCCTTGTTCATGTGGGATGACCTACATTGGACAAACAAGTAGATCCATTCAAACTCGTCTCAAAGAGCACATCGTTGATACCAATCATAATCGAGTTAACAAATCTGCAATCGGCAAATACTCTTTCAAGTCTAAACATCACATTTGCTTCGATCAAACTAAAGTCATTGCCTTCACTTCCCATTATTCATCAAGGCTAATTAAATAAGCCATCGAAATTGAAAAACATCCTAACAACTTTAATCGAGAAGATGGCTATAAACTAAGTCTCTTGGATACCTATGGTCGATCAACTTGCTTACCATTGATACCTTACTCATTTATTCACTTCTGTTTCTTTCTTACTTTTTCACCCTAGGCTTTTATTTTTATTTATTCTTATTTTAATTAATTAATTAATGTATTTATTTATATGTAATGAGTACTTACAATTCCATCTTTTCTCAATAACCCCCCCTTTTTAAGTTTTTTAGATTTATTTTATTAAGTCAAACCCTTAATTCCTTCTTTTTATTCCAATTTCAATTTTTCCTTTTATATTTAATTATTCTTATATAATTTTTTATTTATTTATTTTAGTTCTAACTATATTTTAAACTAAAACAAAACTTATCAATTATCGAATTCACCCATTTTTACTAATTTTAATTCTTTCAACTACTATCTTTAAATCAATAGTTAATTGAATAACTGTTTCCATCATTTTTTATTTCTTTTAATTTTTTTAACCTTTGATTTTTGCCCACCAAAGTTTTAAAAATAAATAAATAAAATAAAATCTTATTTTTTACTAACAAAATTTATTTGTTTTATTATATTATTCAATCTGTCAACCTTATTTATCTCAAGTGTATCCCCAAATATTTATATATATAATTTTTATAATTAATGACCAATTTTTAAGTTTCTATATATACTCTATTGTCATCTTCTTTTTCTATTATGCCATAACTTGGAATGATCATGATGATGGGTGGAGGGTCCACCACAGTGCAATTCCATAAGCTTGCACACAATGACTTAACATTGTGGAAACATTCATGCACAAAAACTTGAATAATTGTTTAAGTGATATGTAATTTAATAGTATAATTGATTAGTTTGAGCATGAAGAATGTGAATTCATCAATAAATGAATCTTAATATATATAGTAATTAACATTGTATCTAAAGATCATTTATGCTCACCAAAAAACAAATATTAAATCATTTTTTTATATCATACTATTAACATGGTAAACCCAAAAATATATATGTATATATGTATATATAATTTAATGTCATACTATGAAGGTAAATTTTCACTCTCTCATATTAATATCAATAAAATAAACCTTTGAAGAATAAATTAATGTGCAATTTATTGTATTGAAAGGTGTAATTGCATAACTTCTAATTGCATCTTATACTTCTCTTGTATATTAATTCATTAGTTATGTGTCTAGGGATAATGATTCATTAGCTATGTGTTTAAGGATAAGAATTAATATAGCATTCATTTTAGTCAAAATTGAAGTGGTGTCTATTGAACAATTATTCTTCCCTCGTTGTGTTGTTTCCATAATTCTTCATAATTCTTTCTTGGCATATTTTATCAATTCATTGTGTATTACCCATCTCCAGGCAATGAAAACTTATGTTAAATCATTTTTACTAAATTATAAATTCTCCAAAAATTCTCCATGATTTGTATACGTTTTATGTTGTTTCTTCATTCATTAAAATTGATCAATGCTTTTATGGATCACAATCCACATATGGATCCCTATTATGGAAAAGACACTTAAAAAACAAATCATTGGCTTACCAAAAGAGTATCAACATAATTTAAAGACTTATGCATCAAGATTGGTTGCCATGGTTTACGACCAAAATATGGTAATTAGGCCTTAATCAATGGTTTTAGGGTTTATAAGTTAAACATTTGTTACGGAGAAAATATTCCTATGGTTTGGGGTGGACTACAATAAACATGATGATACCAAAAATCACATCCATTCTAAATTATGCTAGAAAAATAAAAGAAGCTAACAATTAAGGGATAGAAACCATACCTCAATCGAATGTTCAAAGAAGACCACCGTTGAGCTCACAACCAAATGCTTGTTCCCTACAATTTTCCCTCAACAACAAACATATATCCAAGCATAAGATATATTAAATGTTAGCATTCAAACTAGCACAATCAATTTAAACATGTATAAAGCAACTATACCCATGGATATAAATATAAACAATTGCACATGAAATTTGGATGAGAAATGGATATTTGTATTGATGTAAAAACAGAGATAAAATGTGGCAACGTCTATCGGCACCTTGTCAAAACCAAGAAACCAAGTTCCACCAACTAGGCCTCCACCACTTCAATCCTCCATAGCAAGGCAAGATGACAAAGACAATAGATAGATTGGGAGATGAACACAAAAGTTCTGTCAATGAACTAAAAGGGATGCAGACTCAAGTATATGGTAATGGGGCAAAATTTTGCTATAATTTCCTTACTCTCCAAATTTCTCCCCCTCCAATGCTTCACAATGACTCAATATATATCCCTCAATTGGGAAATTGAGGGTCGAATCAAAGCATTTTCAAGCATATGGAAGGCCAAGGATCAAGTTATTCATTACTTGATGATGAAAACTACAAATATTTTTTTATTTCTGAGCACAAAACCTGATGTATGCAGGCTGCAATAATGCAAGTTGCATATGTGTGAGCTGCAGAGTTGTTGACTCACGTGTATCTTCAAAAATGAATTTTTAAGGGTTAAATTGAAGTATCAAGGCTATATTGAGTAAGGAGGGTATAGTGATTCTACATAGGGACAAGGGAAGGCCATCAAGGCATGATGCATAAGGTGTGGAAAATCATGTAGATGCCCCCTAATATGTGAGGTCATAGGGGTACACGATAGGTGCAACGCATTATAATAGTCCCATAAGTGGAGTAATGAAGATCTAGGTGGGAGAACTAGCCACTCATTAGCATAATACAATGATAACTCTATATACATGACTGCAAATATGGAGTATATATAGCAATACCAGAGTACCAGAGACCTCGCCATTCTTACCTTCAAAATTTGAGATATTTGAAGGAATCTTAGCAAGAACCGAATACCATGTCGAATCATGACACACCAGGTCATTTGTGAGTCTAGATAGATTAGGAAAATTCAACATAGCTAAAAAAGGGGTCCTAGGTTGTGACATTTGATTCCATGCTTCCTGGAAAGATTGGTTCTAATATGGTGGGTTCTGGTAAAGGCCATGACCTTGATGAGTCGGATAATAACTGGGCCTCCCATATGACCCATGTAAGGATGTATAAGCATTTTCATTTTAGGCATTTCTTGGGAAGGGGGAACCATATTACCAAAACTAGCCATCTGGTGTATCAGATTTCCCCTAGACACCTATGGAGGCATGTAAACTCCAGACACAAGGATGCTAGATGACAAGGGAACCATACAAAAGGGACCATGCCCTCTGAAGGGACCACTCGAAGTATGGGGAGGATTCATCATGAGAAACACATTTGAATGGATCGGTATAGTGGAAGATGCGACAAAAGATGGTATATAAGTTGTATCCCCAACGTTCACATATCCTCCCCCACCCGAAAAATGATTAACCATAGTGTGAGTTGCTGATGAAGGGGTTGTCCCCCTTCCAACAAACAGAGTAGAAGGAGGGATGTTACCACCTCCAAAATGATATGCAGTGTAAGGAGAAGTTGTGCCCCCCATTGGAACACTAGTGTTACCACTAGGAATATGGACGGATGATGGTATACTAGCTTAAACATTTGGCATGTCAAAAATAAACAACATGGTTAAGGGAACAGTATGATGCTCAGTGCCTGACCACCTTGAGGAAAAGTTTGGTATGTGATCCAAAGACCATGTGAATTCAAAAGGATTTGTTCCTAGGAGGTGAGAAGGACTAACATGTAGGATGGTGTAAGTCAGAGTCCCTAGGATCCATAATGTAGTGGTAGAAGAATCCCCATGTTCTTCTTCTCGCAATGCAAATGGCAGGGGTGGAGGGAGGTCCAGAGTATCAGATAATGTACTCATCCCTAAATGTCTAATACATCCCCTATGGGAAAGAGTATCGGTCTCACATCTCTACCTCTTATAAAGAGGTTGAGTAGGATCAAAAGGCAATAAACCTACTAAATGAAAAGACTGACGAAGAGCTAGAAATCGATCCACGATGACTGTACAAAGAGACTCAAGTAACCATGACCCCTAAGGCCTATTGAAATATTGTAACTTTGAAGAATATTCTATTGTATTTTATTATTGTAATTTATTCAGAGATGTTTTATTCCTCAATCAGGATGTTGCCATTGTATTTGGTCATCATAGAGTCATGAGGTAAAACCTATGTCGTAAGCCGGGTCGATAGAACCCTCCAAAAAGTAATATTATATTGTTTTGATTCTTCCTAGGTAAGCCATCCCAGTTAATTTTGTTGGGGTTGGCCTAGTTAGGGAAAAAGTCAAGTGGAAGATGAAGTATAAATAGGAGTGGTGTGCTCCTCATTTGGACACACACACACTCACTTTTGTAATGCACATATGATA
>LPNX010107250.1:87282-139769 GCA_001517045.1 Pseudotsuga menziesii
CCAAGATAAATCGGTGTCTATCTTGTGATTGTGTTTCTTCTTTCAGTGATCTTGTATATGCTATAGTTGTGAGATTGAACTAAGTGCTAATGATATCTGTCTTAGCATATTGAATCTTAAGATGGTATCAAAGTTGGACTGAATATGACAACTTTCACAAGGTGAAACACTCTCTCTTCTCCCTCCAACAAGAAAATAGGATTTTTGGTCAAAATTGGAATTTTAGAAATCTGATTCCATATAAAGTTGTGCCTCCCTAGGTCCCATCTATTGAGCCCTAGGTAAAAAAATTTGAGTGGGTAGATCTCCAGGAAATTCAAACCCTAGTTTGAATTTGGACCAGAAAACCAAAAAACTGCAGAAACTACAGATTAGAAATTCACAAGTCAATTTTGAGAGGTGAAAATTTGGAACCTCTAGAAATCAAGTGTGCTAGTTAATTCACCTCAGTCAAGTGCATCTCTTGGTAATCTCAGTTTTGTATTTTGAGAAATTTCATTTTTTGGTGACCTCCTCGATGAGATGGCTCCAAGCATTAAGCTTGAGGATAAACTAGAAGGCATAGAGAATTTGTGATCTTGAAAATATAGGATTGGCATCATTCTTATAGAGAATGATATTTCCAAACACGTCAAGGAAGAAGTTGCAGAACCTAAATAGGATGAAGCTAAGGAGAAGCATAGGAAGGACTTGATTAGGGAAATGAGGATCATTGTTGATTCCATCAATGACCACTTGATTCCTCAAGTGTCATCCAAAGAGACCCCGAAGGAGATGTATGATTCCATATCCAGAATGTAGGAAGAAGGAACATCAATAGAAAGATGAATTTGAGAACTCAATTGAAGAGTACCAAGACTACTTCACAAGGGTCTTGCAGTTCAAGGAGAAACTAGAAGCCATTGGAGACTCTCTTGATGGAAATGAGCTATTTATTACTACTCTCAATTGTCTCACTAGACCTTGGGATTCATTCATCTAGACTATGTGTTCAAGAAAGGAAAGCAAGAAATCGACATTTTATCGGAAGATTGCATCCAAGAGGAGGATAGAGTATCCAATAGAGAAGCTATACTTAAAGAAGATGATCAATCCCTAGCCACCCATACCAAGAGAGGAATAATTCAATTGAACTTCAAGAAGGAAAGCCACAAGGATTCTCAACCTGCCAAGAAGTTCCAAAGGACAAGAGGAAACCATCCAAGAAGAAACTAATCCAACTTTCAATGTTTTAATTGTGACAAGATAGGACACATTGCCAGAAATTGTCCATTGACAAAAGAAGAATACATGAAAAGGAACAAAAACAAAAGACATCATGCACACCTAGCTAAAGATGACGATGAAGAAGAAGAGGAAGAAGGACATCAAAGAAAATAAACAAAAGAAGAAGGTGCAGAAGGGTATGTATTATTCTTTGCACTTTGTGGGTCTGTGACACCTAGAGAAGATACATGGATTATTGATAGTGGTGCTTCAAATCACATTATGGGACACAAGAAAAATCTATTAAAGTTTGAAGAGAAGAACTCTCCTCAGAAGGTATCATTAATAGATGACTATCAATATCCTATCAAAGGAATTGTTGAAGCAAGCAACAAGCTTGATTCTGGAACCACCATGAAGATGAAGGAAGTCTAATATATATCAGGTTTGAAGCATAAATTACTTTCTATCTCAGTATTAGATAAGAAAGGATAAAGGTTGCATTCATAGATGGACAAGTACTTATGTGGCCCAAAGGAAAATCAATTGAAGATGCAGTTGTCATTTGTCAAGAAGACAAAGGATTATATAAACTCAAGGGACATTCGGATACATCCCCTGTTCATGAGACCACTAGCCCAAGTGAATTATGGCATAGGAGTCTTACTCACATCAACTACAAAGAACTACCCCATGTGAGAAAAGTAGTGATGGTTTTACCATATTTGAAGATTGATCATGAAGGCATTTCCAAAGGATGTGCAAAAGGAAAGAATATCAAGAATCCATTTTCGAAGAGTGAGACAAAGCATTAAGATAAGTTGGAATTAATCCATTTAGATGTATGTGATCCAATGTCCTCCACATCTTTGAGTGGTTATGAATATTATGTTACCTTTATTTATGACTATTCAAGAAAGATATGGATATATTTCTTGAAAAAAAAGGATGAAGTATTTGAAAAATTCAAGGAATTCAAAGCCTTGATAGAGAATCATTCAGAAAGAAGAATCAAGACACCCAGAACAGACAATGGTGGAGAATATACTTCAAAATATTTTGAATCCTTTTGTAAAGAAGATGAAATCAATAGGGAACTAACTACTCCCTACAATCCTCAACAGAATGGTGTTGCGGAAAGAAGAATATAAGGACCATTATAGAAGCAATGAAGACAATGATACATGATCAAGATCTTCCAATGCATCTATGGGATAAAGCAACAAGGATGACAGTTTATGTACATAATGTATTATCTCATAGTGCCCTTGTATTCAAGACTCCAGAAGAAATGTTCACAGGAAAGAAGCTTGAAGTGAGCGACCTCAAGATATTTAGTTTCCCAGTATATGTTAACATACCAAAAGCCTAAGAGAACCAACTTGGACCTGTCCAAAAACAAGGGAATATTTGTTGGATACTGTGAAGTCTCCAAATCCTTCAGAATATACATTCCATGATTCCATCACATGGATATTAGTAGAGATGTAACATTTGACGAAGAAGCAGCTCTCAAGAGATCCAGAAAATTCCAGCATGAAGAAGTATATGAAGAAGATGTACCTCCCAAAAATGTAGAAGTTTCACCCTCCCCCAAAGATGAAACACCAAAACACCATGATATGCTAGAACCTCAATAACATCCTACTATGAATATGCCATGAAAAAGAAAACCTTCTTGGGCAAGAGAAATTATACAAGAATCATAGAAGTATGGAGCTCCATAAGGTTCCACAAGAGTAAGAAAGAAGTCAAATCCAAGTTTCTAGTTATGTGTCTTTGATGTGAGATCTTGTAGATCAAGAACCTACCAGTTATGAACAATCTATACATAAGAAAGAATGGGTAGAATCAATGATGGAATAATACCAATCAATAATGAAGAATTATGTTTGGGATATAGTTCCGAAACTAGAAGGAAAAAGTGTGGTATCTTCCAAGTGGATCTATAAGATACAACATGCAGTTGATGGAAGTATTGAGAAATACAAGGAAAGGTTTGTGGCTATAGGATTCTCTCAGAAAGAGGGAATTGATTATGAAGAGACATTTGTGTCAGTATCAAGGTACACTTCCATTAGAACCATGATCATGACACTTGCATCCATGATGAAGTGGATTTTACACTAGATGGATGTGAAGACAACCTTCTTGACTGGTGTCATTGAAAAAGAATTTTACATAAATCAACCACAGGGATTTGAAGTTGAAGACAGATGGAATCATGCATGTGAGTATGGAATGAAAAAATCTTCTAGAGCTTGGTATGGAAGGATAGATAACTTTTTGACAAGCATGGGATTTACCAAAAGTAAAGCTGACCCTAACCTTTACTTTAAGGTTATGGATGATGAACTTGTCATATTATTGTTGTATGTGGATGATTTATTCCTGACAAGAAATGAGAAACAAATTGTAATGGCTAGTTGGTGTTGAAATTATGTCTAGTTGCGGAGGGCATTATGAATGTCAATGGTCAAGGTTTTAATGCTTGGCAGGGTCACCATCTTTTCTTGAGTTGAGAGGTCTGTGATATTAATCATGTCGAGTCCCGAAAATTGATCTTTTTCTTCTACTATGTCGCGCAATCTTTTCATTTGTGGACAAATTTTGTTTAGTGTGTTGATGTTGGGGATTACTTGATTGATCCACTGATGTGCTTATTTTTCCATCTTTTAGAGCTTCGTTGTCTCTAGTACAATCTGATATTGTACTGTTCTCCTCATTTCTTCTTCTAGACCTTGTTGATTTTCTAATGTCTTTATGTGTTCACGAGTCTCTCGAGCTTGCTGGAATACCTGGCCATAGTAAGTATACCAGTTGTGCAGTACTTCTTCTGTGGTGGCAGACTCCTCCATATGTACTTGCAATACCTTGTGTGCTTCTGAAAATGTCGTGTACTATTGTCTTAGTAACATAGAAGTTTCTTCTTTTTGTTCCTGTTTCTTGGCCTGCAGCTGTTCCTGAAGGTTCAACACGATACTTTCAAATAACTGGTATGCTCTTTCTAGTAGTTTGTCGGTGTCGGTCTTTGTTGTTCCTGGAAGAATTTTTTTTGTCAGATTATTGCATTTTGTCAGGAATTCTACTTGTTCTACTTTAAGTTTCTCTACTTGTTGATGATTCTATATTTCCTTTCTCCTACATTTGATGTTGTTGTTGTCAGCAGAATACACTTCTCATTAAGGGGGAGTGTTGAAATATTGTAACTTTGAAGAATATTCTATTGTATTTTATTATTGTAATTTATTTGGAGATGTTTTATTCCTCAGTTGGGATGTTTTGATTGTATTTTTTCATCATAGAGTCATGAGGTAAAACCTCTGTTGTAATTTCAGTTGATAGAACCCTCCAAAAATTAATATTATATTGTTTTAAGTCTTCCTAGGTAAGTCAACCCAGTTAAGTTTGTTGGGGCTGACCTAGTTAGGGAAAAGTCAAGTGGAAGATAAAGTATAAATAGGAGTGATGTGCTCCTCATTTGGACACATCCACTCACTTGCGTAATGCACATAGGAGAGAGAGATATATATATCTGCAAGGAGAAGGAGCACTTGTTTGGGATTTTGTCTGTGTAATTTTGATACATATATATTAAGGAAGTTTTGGTGGGTTTTCTTCCCCTACAGGGTTTCCTAGGATAAATTGGTGTCTATATTGTGATTGTGTTTATTTTAGTGATATTCTATATGCCATTGTTGTGAAATTGAACTAAATACTAATGATATCTATCTTAGCATATTTAATCTTAACAATTCCAACTAGAGAACAAAAATCACACCCGTAAATAAGCTAGGACAAATGCACATAAGAAAGGAACGAGGAAAAATGAGCTCCCAAATGCAACAGGTATGTCTTTCCTAGGAGAGGCATGAGACTCCAAACACTACAAGCGGAGGTGTGTAACCAATTATAGAGGCACTTAACATCAACGCATAAACTGATCATGCCATCCGATCCCTACATGTCTAGGAAACTCACATAATAAGCTCTACAAGTACTGTTAGTTTTTCAACATTAAGATAGCATTATGTTAGGGTCTTTACTGAGAGAATAACAAGTACAACAATCAAACACAAGAGACAATGAACATAGTGTTTTTCATTGGGGAAACCATAAATGGAGAAAACCCCACAACTTCCTTAGAGATAGAATCAGCACAAGATGTAAAACCCCAAAACAGTAAGATGCACTCCTGACAGCAGTAATCTTCTTATTGTCTAGACCCAATGTCTTCTCCTTCCTCAACTATGCGCTACACTTGAGTGTGTGAGTGATGTGTACTAAATAGAGACCCAAACTCTCTATTTATACTAATCCCGACATGACTAAAACCCTACTAGGGCTGACCTCTAATAGGAGATTCTAATAACCCTAGTGCCCCAGAACTGTAGGGACTTTAACCCTTACACAATTGGAGGGTTACCCACTATGACTAGACATGACTTGTTTACATTATTGATTCTCCTAATCAGAAAATCAGGGCATGACAACATGACTCAATTACATAATAGATACATCCCGGAATAAACATCGGGTTACAATACATAAGATACATAGATGAATACATTCTAAAGTTACAAATACATCAACACTCCCTCTTAACTAGGAAGGTATTCTTTCGACGCAATTTTCAGCACTGGTCTTCTTCTCTATATCAACTGCATCATCTTGTCATCTATATCTCGAGTCTTCTAAGTCATCTTTGTCTTCAAGTCATCTTCATTCTTCGAATCTGGATCATCTCTCGATCTGGATCATCATGGGACATCATCACTAGATCTAGATCATCTCTCAATCTGGATCATCATGGGACATCATCACTAGATCTAGATCATCTCTCGATCTAGATCAACATCACTGGATCTGGATCATCACTCGATCTGGATCATCATCACTGGACTGGATCTAGGTCATCACTCGGTCTAGATATGGATCTAAATCATCACTCAATTTGGATCATCATCACTGGACTAGATCTCGATCATCACTCGATCTGGATTTAGATCTCGATCATGACTACTGGATCTGGATCATCACTTGATCTGGATATCTCGGAGTCATCATAACTAGATTTGGATCATAACTCGATCTGGATCTCATTTGGTCATCATCATGTGTGTGCTATCTCATCATAGGAAGTTCTACAAATCCAGTCTTCTTTCATGCTGGTTGTAGGCCTAGCCATCAGGTAGGTCTTCGCCCAGCACTTACATCTGACCTACTCATCAGAAAGGCATTCCCAGCACTTACATTTGACCTACTCATCAGAAAGGCATGCCCAGCACTCACATCTGATCATGCAGTAAACTACAATCACAGCAGAAAGGCCCTGCACTCACATCTGTCATGGAAGGAACCGAATCCTCTCACCGTGATAGAATGGCCTGCCCTTACATCTGACATGGAAGGAACTAAATCCTCTCACCATGACAGAATGGCCCACACTTATATCGGCCATGGAAGGAACTGAATCCTCTCACCATGAAGGAATGGCCCGCACTTACATCGGCCATGGAAGGAACTGAATCCTCTCACCATGACGGAATGGCATGCACTCACATCTGACCTGGAAGGAACCAAATCCTCCACCCTCGTCAAAAAGGCCTCCAATCCCAGACTGAGCTACCTGGTAACGGACCAGGTGCCTCCACTCTCTCGGAGAGTGGAAGTTTCCCTTACATCTGTCCTACTCGACAGAATGGCCAGCACTCATATATGATATGGAAGGAGCTGAATCCTCTCACCATGACAGAATGACTCAGCCCTTACATCTAACCTACTTGTCAGAATGTCTTTGGGACTCATCACTTTCCCTTGGAGGAAACCTCAATCTGGAGAAAACCAAGCTTCTCCCTGAAGTACTCGAACTTCACTCTGGCCAATGGCTTCGTCAACACATCAGCTATTTGTTCCTCCATCGCAACATACTAGAGCTTCATTGCTCCCCTCTGCACCATATCCTTGATATAGTGATACTTGATCTCAATGTGCTTTGACTTGTCATGGAACACTGAATTCTCTGACAACTTCACGCAACTCTGTTTGTCACAGTGTATACAAGTAGCATCCATCTAGAGATCAAATAAATCAAACAGTAGCTTCCTCAGCCATACTGCCTCACAACTAGCTGAACAGGCTGCAACATACTCTGATTCAGCTGTACTCAGTGCCACACATGATTGCTTCCTGCTAAACCAAGAGATCACACCTAATCCCATACTGAAGCAACACCCTGAAGTGCTCTTCCTATAGATGGCACTACTTGCCCAATCTGAATCAACATAACCCTCCAAGTTCATCTTTTGATTCACATTGTACTTGAGCCCATAATCAATTGTACCCCATAGGTACCTCAGAATATGCTTTGCAGCAATCAAGTGAACATTTCTCAGATCTGTCAGGAACTACCTCAAGGTGTTCAGAGCAAATCAAATGCCTGGTCTCGTGTTCATCAGGTACATCAATGACCCAATCATCTGATGATACATTGTAGCATCAACTGACTTTGATGAAGCATCACTCAATAAATTCAGGTTCAATGCCATAGGTGTGGCCATAGTCTTGCAGTCCATCATCCCAAACCTATTCAGGATCTCTACTACATACTTCCCTTGTCTAAGGAAGATTCCATCTGCACTCTGCCACACCTCCATACCTAGAAAGTAATGCATCATACCCAAGTCATTCATCTCAAACTCGGCAGCAAGCTTTCTCTTCGTATCAGTAATCAACCCATCCGAACCTGTCACGAACAGATCATCTACATATAGTAGAAGCATCACTGGGTTGCCATTTTCAACCTTGTAGTAAAGGTTGGAATCTACTTTACTCTTGGTAAAGCCCAAACTGGATAGAAAGCTATCAATTCTACCGTACCATGTCCTGGGTCCCTATTTCAAACTATACAGGGATTTCTTCAATCTGCATACATGAGACTCCCTGTCATGTGTCTCAAAACTGAGTGGTTGTTCTACATACACTTCCTCTTCCACTACACCTTCAAGAAAGCAGTCTTGACATCCATCTGGTGTATCTTCCATTTCATCATTGCATCCAGAGCAAGTACGGATCTAATGGAAGTGTATCTGGCTAAAGGTGCAAATGTTTCTTCATAGTCTATTCCATTTTTTTGAGAGAAACCTCGAGCTACAAATCTTGCCTTATACTTTTCAATGCTACCGTTTGCAGCATGTTTGATCTTGTAGATCCATTTGGAAGTTACAACTGACCTCTCATCTGGTCTTGGGACAACATCCCAAACATCATTCTTCATGATCGATTGGTACTCTTTGATCATAGCATCCTTCCATTCTTTCCATTCTGTCGCTTCTTCATAACTGGAAGGTTCTTTATCAATGAAATCACATAGTAAAGCTACATACCTGGAGCAGGATCTGGTCCTCTTTCTTTCTCTGTGATTGTCTTCTGGAGCCCCATATCTTTCCGCACATTGGATAAGTTCTCGTACCCAAGTAGGTTTCCTCTTATGAGGATTCTTCTCCAGAGGTGGATCTATAGGTCTTTGTGGTTCTTCAAATTATTGATCTTCTTCTCGAGTTTCTTCATTCATGGTTGTATCATGAATTATGGGTGCTTCTGCTTCTTTAGGTTCTTCAGCAGGTCTCTTTCTGGATTTGTTGTAAGTTGTGTCTTCATCAAATGTCACATCCCTACTGATGTCAATCTTCTTATATCCTAAGAAATGTATTCTGCAAGCCTTCGAGCTTTCAGAGTATCCCACAAATATATCCTTCTTTCCTGAAGGATCTAATTTAATCCTCTTCTCTTTTGGAATGTGGATGTACACAGGACCATCGAATATTCTAAGATGGCTGACTTTTGGTTTCTTGCTGGAGAAGAATTCTTCAGGAGTCTTGTTCTTGAGTACTTTATGTGGAGTATGGTTCTGTACATACACCAATGTTCTGGAAGCTTCTGCCCAAATATGCATAGGAAGGTCTTGATCATGAAGCATTGCTTTTTTAGCTTCCATGATAGTTCTGTTCTTCTGTTTTGCAATCCCATTTTGTTGTGGATTATAAGGAGTGGACAACTCCCTCTTAATCCATGATTATTTGCATAGTTATTTGAATTCATTTGAAGTGAATTCTCCGCCATTATCTGATCGAATGGTATTGATGTTATTTATAGTATGGTTCTCGATCAAGGCTTTGAATTCTTTGAACTTACTGAATATTTGTCTTTGTTCTTCATGAAGTAAACCCATGTCTTCCTAGAAAAGTCATCAATAAAAGAAACATAATATGCATACCCACTTAGAGAGTTTGATGACATAGGACTGCATACATCGGAGTGGATGATTTCCAAGATTCCTTTTGCTTTGCTTTCACTGCTTGGAAATGTCTTCTTTGTATTCTTTCCTTTCACACATCCTTTGCAGACCCCATCATGTTTTGCTTGGATTTTTGGAAGACCTTTCGACAACTTTTATTACAATAGGTAGTGCTCTGTAATGCACATGTGCAAGCCTTCTATGCCAAAGTTCACTTGGATCTACTTTGTCATGGACCAAGGCTTGTTCTGGATGGCCCCTTAATTTGTACAATCCTCCTTCTTGTTATCCAATCACTACTGCATCATTGATAGTCTTTCCTTTGGCCACATAATGACTTGACCATCTATGAATGCTACCCGCATTCCTTTTGCATCTAATGCTGATATGGAGAGAAGGTTATTCTTGAGTCCTAGCACAAACAATACTTCTTTCATTGTTAGAGACTTTCCAGAGTCTAATTTATAGGAAGATTCCCCACTACCTTTTATTGGATATTGGTAGTCATCTCCTAGCTTTACCTTGTGAGGTGATTCATGTTCTGACAATCTCAGAAAGGATTCCTTGAATCCAGTCATATGTTTGGAAGCCCCACTGTCTATAAGCCAATCATCACTTCCATGAGTAATGTTACCTGTGAGAGGGGATATCAGAACATATTTATCCTCGCTTGAAGAATCTTCACTTTCATATCTGGATCTCTTCCTGGATGGTTCATCATCCTCTGTAGCATGAGCATGATGTCTTCTTTTGTTGCTCTTCTTTACTACCTTCTATTTGTTAGGACAATTCCTTGCTTAGTGTCCTGCTTCATTACATGTATAACATATGATCCTAGATGCATCTTTTCTAGTGTTATCTTTGTGAGAGTGCTTACCTCTGGAGCTATGAGGTCTTCTTTTGCTTGACTTGGAGTGAGACTTGGAGTGTATTGTGAGAGCTTGGTCTTCACTTCCCATCTTCTCTTCTCGAGCTGCTATCCGAGCTTCTTCTTGAGATCACTCTTCCCACAGTCTGCTGAACTTGACTAACTTCTTTCCAGCACAGATTCCTTGGATGAAAGAATCCCATGACCTAGGAAGTCCATTCAATGTAGTCATTACAATTTCTGCATTTTCCACTTCTTCATCAACTACTTCTAGTTGCTCTTTGATCTGAAAAACTCTTGTGAAGTAAGACTGAATTGCTTCTCCATTCTAAATCTTCACATTCTTTAGTTGGTTTCTCAGGGTCCTCTTCCGGTTTATGTTCTTCCCTTCAAACAATTTGGTTAGGGCATCAAACATAGCTTTAGGTGTCTTGAGAGGGGACACCTGTGGGATAAGGTGATCCTTGATAGAATCAGCAATGATCCTCTTTGCCATAACCATATTATTCTTATGTAAGGCCTTTGCCTCATCTCCCTCTGGAAATGGAACCTCCTCATGGATGTAGGAGTCTAATTCATTTTCTTCCGGGACCAAGGAGATCCTATACTTCTAGGCTCAGAAGTTATCAGCTCCCTCAATCTTTTCATCAAGCTTAGTATGATGAGACATCTTAACTGAGAACTTCAAATGGAAATACAAAAGATTTTAGATCTTACCAGGTTCAAGATGTCGGATCTGAAACTTGAGCTAAAATCCTGTAGAGCTGGTTCAGGAACAAATTAGGGTTTTTCTTTTCTAGAGTTCTGTCCACCCAAATGCCTTGAAATTTGTCCCTAACTTCGAATTTGGGGAGGAGATCAAACCAAGCCTGGGCTCACTAAAAAATTCCTCTTCTGTGAAAATCCCTAATTTCCAATAGTAGTGACAGGTTCAAAACTGAAAAACCTCAGAATTGGATTCTGCTTCGACAGAAAGATGCGCCCTAAGGAGGAGAGTTATTCCACCTTAATTTTGCTGAAAATATGTGGAGGAAGTTCCACAAACTAGGAATCCCTAGTTCCTATAACTGCATAGTGTCTTCTTCTCAGGTTAGCTCTGATCCCATGTTAGTTTTTCAACATTAAGCTAGCATTATGTTAGGATCTTTACTGAGAGAATAACAAGTATAGCAATCAAACACAAGAGACAATGAACATAGTTTTTTTCATTGGGGAAACCATAAATGGAGAATACCTCGCAACTTCCTCAGAGATAGAATCAGCACAATATGTAAAACCCCAAAACAGTAAGATGCACTCCCGATAGTAGTAATCTTCTTCTTGTCTAGCCCCAGTGTCTTCTCCTTCTTCAACTATGTGCTACACTTGAGTGTGTGAGTGATGTGTACTAAATAGAGACCCCAGCTCTCTATTTATACTAATCCCAACATGACTAAAACCCTACTATGGCCAACCTCTACTAGGAGAGTCTAATAACCCTAGTGCCTTGGAACTGTGGGGACTTTAACCCTTACACAATCGGAGGGTTACCCACTATGACTTGACATGACTTGTTTACATTATTGATTCTCCTGATCGAAACATCAGGGCATGACAACATGACTCAATTACATAATAGATACATCCCAGAATAAACATCAGGTTACAATATATAAGATACATAGATGAATACATTTTGAAGTTACAAATACATCAACAAGTACCCCCTGCTTTACCTAGGAAAATCAACTAATGTCACCTCAATATAATCAATGCTCAGGAGGAAAATCATACATGGGATCTACCATATTGGCAGAGTAACTAATACTGAATCTCAAAAGCACCAAAGGCACCTCAAGAGCCCCCATATATGAATAAGATCCTAGAAATATATTCGATGCCCACTAAAGTTACTGAAGGGATATCCCCACCATCAAAGTGTGCACTACCTCATGATTAACTACTGTGTAAGAGGAGCTTCTTGAGAACACCAATTATAGTAAGGATTTCTCCTCTCCCTGGTCAGATGCCTAAATTTTTTCCTTTTTATAGTCTTGGAGAAGTTTACTCACACAATCCTATTCCAATAATCTAAAACCTAAGCTTGTTGGTGCACACTATAAAATGAAATTGTTCTAATTAATTTTAAATTAAGCATTCATTTTGATAAGTTGTGTTTACTAAAGGGATATGGTCATGAAACTAGTGGTTTTATGGATTAGCAATAAAATAAAATATGCACAGCTAAAAACAATGGCAAGAGAAATCTAGTTTTCCAAATGAAAAGATGGTATGCCACTAAAATAAATTCACAAAAAATCCTTTTCCTTTCAAATGCAAATGGAATCTTTATTAAATGAAATCCTTGTACTAATTTCATTCCAAGCAAACATATGCAAGTGCTTACTTCCATGCAAATGCAACAATGAAAATATTTTTGTATTTTCAAAATAAATGAATGAAAATGAAAATGAGAACCACTAAACTCTTAGCCCTTGTAGCAAGTATAAAGACACAAGCGAAGAAAGACACCGAGACTCAATGATCTATGCACTAAAAGGAAAACAAAAAGGATAAAATGACAAGAAAAAATTCTCTATAAAACTAATAAAAAGGGGCTTTCCATCCACAATAAAAGCAGGAAACAGAAAATATAAGGACCCTAGAGGACTCAACAACACTCAAAACCCACCCAACAATCAGTCTAACCAAGATATCAAGAAAATATCGAGGTGCACACGACTGTTATAAAAACAACAATGTATGTACGTAGGTCAAACACACATATCCAGAGCATGTACATGAGTCAAACACACATAGCCTACATGGATACATAGGTCAAACACACATAGCCTACGTGTGTACGTGACTGTCAACACTGTGACCCATGTATATCAAGAAAAATGGAAAAATGTAATTTTGAATCTAGATCAAACAAGGAAAGTTCCAATGGATGACTATACTAATAAATGAGAGACATAAACACAAAGAAACAGAGAGAAATTTAAGCAAAAATGCACCCAAAATACCCCAACAAAAAGGAGACTTCCCCACTCGAGTCGTCAGTTCTGTAATGGAGAAAATATTCCTATGGCTTGGGGTGGACCACAACAGATAGGATGACACTAGAAAAAAAATCCATTCTCACATATGCTAGATAAATAAATAAATATAAAAACTAAAGAATAGAAATCGTACCTTAACCGAATGTTCGAAGAAGACCCATGTTGAGCTCATGATCAAATGCTTGTTCCCTACAATTTTCCCTCAACAACAAGTATATATCCAAGCATTAATTATATTAAATGTTAGAATTCACACTAACATATTCCATTTAAACATGTATAAAGCAACTATACCCATGGATACAAATATAAACAATAGAACATGAAATTTGGACGAGAAATGAATATTTATATTAATGTAAAAACATAGATACAATGTGCCAACCTCTGTTGGCACCTTCTCGAAACTGAGAAACCAATTTACTCCACCCAAGACTCTACCACTTCAATCCTCCATAGCAAGGCAAGCTCACAAAGACAATACAGAGCTTGGGAGTTGAACAAAAAAAAAATTCAACAAAGTAAAAGGGATGCAGACTCAAGTATATGGCAATGGGGCAAAAGTTTTCTATAATTTCCTTACTCTCCACATTTGTCCCCCTCCAATGCTTCCCAATGACTCAATAGATAGCCCTCAAATGGGAATTGCAGGGTCAAATTGAAGCGTTTTCAGGCATATGGAAGGCCAAGGAACAAACTATTTGTTACTTGATGAAAACTCTAAATATTGTTTGTTTTTTAGCACAAAACCTGGTGTATGGAGGCTGCAATGGTGCAAGTTATGTATGCATGAGCTGCATGGTTGTTGACTCACGTGTATCTTCAAAAATGTCTTTTTAAGGGTTAAATTGAAGTATCAAGGCTATAATGAGTAAGGGGGGTATAGTGATTCTACATAGGGATAAGAGAATGCCATCAGGGTATGATGCATACGGTGTGGCAAATAATGGTATAACACAAGTAATTGTTTCTCACGCTAATCTAAAAGGATTATGCAGAATCTTGAGTAAAAAATAGGTATAATAAAACACTCAAGGATTGACATAGTAAGTAGACGCTCGATAAAATTTATTTGAAGGATCATTATTTTTTAGTGTAAAATGTGTTGATGCTATTATTATTCATGCATAAAACATTAGAAAGTATATATACAAGTGACACACCATGATTGCACAAAAAGGAAAGATTTTGTATTATGTTAAAAATTTATAGTTACAAAAGTTTCGAGCTTCAAAGATCACATTACATCAGGCCATAATTGGGTGCAAAAACATAAAATTGAAGAAAAAGTGAAGATGGCTGAAGTTGGATTATAGATGTAGTTCAAGGTCGACATATTCAACACAATCGAAAGACATATTTGAAAGATGCAAATTCAAGTCCATTAGAGATGGTTTTGTAGGTTCAGACGACTACAATAGGGGAAGAATATAATCCTATGTCGAAATTGATGAATTGGGATCAACCTTGAGACAACTCAAAAGATAAAATGTTTATTGTTGTCATTGTTCCAAAATTTCCACCCGCATACCCAAACTGGACAGTGTCTCTGAAGTAGTCCGATTGAAACAAAAAAAATTTCACCATGGAAATAAATTAGATTTCGCCACCTGATTCTTCCAAATTCTAATGTCTATCTACAATCATCCAAGGTCCTCCTATTGAGATTGAACAATTTTTCGAACACTGTCAAGAGAATTATTTACACAGTGGAAATAATAAATTATGGTGAGAAAGGTATGCAGAATTGAAAACCAAGACACAAATAAAAGGACAATCTTGACATAGTAAAAATTAGGGTGGTGAATAGAATGAAAAATACCGTAAATTTATGGAACAAGGAAGAATTCGATCATAAATGTGAACATAATTTGAAGGGATGTCAAAGCTAGTGAATTTATGTCATGTACAATCCAAGGAAGATCACAATGAGTTAAAACTTAATGCATGTGACAAAAATTTATTTGGAAGAATGATGTCGGATTAAAGGCTATAGTATGGACATGCCACATGGACAACACATTGGGAACATCAACTTGTTCAAGCACACAAAAATTTGTAAATATGTGCGAATTTATTGCATGAAGTAAACCACCTCTTATCCGCAATCCAAGACAAAACACCTTGCAAAATACATTAAGGAAAAATAAGTTCGTTCACTGCAGGTGACACAAAGATAGAGTTATCTGCGACTTGGAAAGAACAAATCCAGGGGATATAGAAATGTAGAAGGTCCCTTTGTCATTGATGTCAAAGCGAAAGTGAACCTTAAAGAAGGATAACATGAGTGAAGTTGGAATACAGAGAAAAGTTGAATTGAAGAAGATCCCAATAATAGGGGGAGCATTGATAGGAGGATCCTAATTGTGTTGACATCAATGACAAAGGGGGAGACTATTGAGTATCTGTTGTCCTTTATGTCAAATATAAAAAATGAACAATTTGAATATATAATGTCAAAGATTAAACATAAGTAAGTTGAATATATGGTTTCAAATATCAAATATGAACAAGGCAAGTTGAATATAAGATGAATGAGACAAGTTGAACATATTGATGTCAAATATCAAGAGGTTAAAGGACCACCACGACATTGGTCGAATTTGCGCACATATTGATGCACATAAAAGAATAATTGAAAAGAACACATATGCACAAATATTAATTGTGAGACTTGTAAATTAAGACAATTGTGTGTGCAATAATCCCACAAAGAAGTCAGTAAAATTATTTTTTAGCAATATTTTTGTGGGAAAGTCCCACAAAAGTATTGGCATATGTGTGTCTTAAAATACAAAGATGAATTGTAAATGTGGAATGCTGACACAAACATTAACTTGTCAGAGACACAATTTAGTGGGATGATATCCGAAGTATATAGACTTCACCAAGTGGACACATCTCTTGAGCCAAAAAGATTATAAATAGGCAAGAGATGGAAGTGGTGAAGCAAGATTGTAAGAAATGTATATTTAATTGTTTGCAAAGATTTAGAGTTTTTCTTTTTGGGGTATCAATGGCTCATTGATTGCAGTTCAATATCTTTTTGTAGAGGAACCGTAGTGTGAGATGAGTAGAAATATATGATAGGATACCCAAAGTCTAGATATGCGAATGATTCTCCATAGTAAGACCATGTTTACTGAAAAGAAATTACAACTAAGATGGTATAAATGTTGAACGTAGATCACTTGAGAAGACACCGATCACAATTATCTTTGCACATCATATTTTGAAGAACGATTTGATGTAGATGAAAAAACAAAGATGTGAATCTTAGGTTGTTTGTATTTTTGGAAAACTGTCTGATGCAGATACAAAGACACAGATCAAGGATTGTGCTAGTTGCGTAATGTGAAAAAGGAAAACACATATATGAATTTTTTTTGGGAAACTATTTGATGCAGGTTAAGGGTTGTGACAATTACGTAATGTGAAATAGGAATACACATCTTTTGATTGTTTTTGGGAAACTGTCTGATGCATATACACATACACAGATAAGAATAATCCAGCAGTTGCGAAACTTGAAGAAAATATAATTTCTCTACTTCCCATACAATCATATTTCATATTAGAGAGATCGGTCGGGGTAAGGAGTAGGGGGTCATATCCTCCTTCTATTCGGTGTTGGAAAATACAATCATGGTACAACATCATCCTTTATGTGGGTTTAGATAAAATTTAGGGGATCATAATTTCCTTCTAGTGGGTGCTAAAGAAAAAAGGAAGTAGTAACTTCCACACCTAGAGAGCATAGTTCTTCCACATATAAGAGCTTGAATACGCCAGCTGTAGTTTGTGTGACTGGACTGATATTTGTTTAGGTCCCTTCCTAGAGATCATGAGTTGAAGCTTACGTAGATAGAAGTTGTTGTAGGTTAGTGCCAATAGATCGCAAGTTGTACGTAAAATCAAGTTAACATCTCAATTGAATGAGTACTCATGTTCGGAGACTGTAATCTCCTATTGATGTAACTATTCATATACATACATATTTATAGATATAAATTTGTTCTCAACCATTTGTGCATTGTTCTGTTTATTGCTATGATTGTTATAAAGTTTTTAAAAAATGAAACTTTTTCATAATTGGACATATATGTTCTATTATTGATTCACCACTCTCTTAGTAATAAGTTAATACCAACATTTGCATGCATTGGATGGTATTTATTCTCTCCAAACCCCCAAATTTATTGGCTACCTCAAACATCAAACATTGCAAATTCATCATATTAGTTGGTAGTGGTGGAAGACATAACTCCATTCATTGTTGTGTATCCTAAGAAACACACTACTACATCCATGCTATGAAAAAATTTCAAATCATGATTGATAATGTAGAATCTATGAAATTTCGTGGTCATTGTGAAAACACGAGGCTTCAAATAGGTGATTATTCACTAAAACCCCACATATGGGTGGTTGTGATATTGTCTTGGGTCTTCAATGATTATGGACATTAGTCCCCATCACCATGGATTTATGTGCATTATACATCAGTTTCTAGTAGGAGGGGAAAACTAAACTCTCAAGGGAATTATAGTTAGATCGATAGAGATCATGAACATTGTATGAAAAATATTATAAAAAAGGACCATAAAAGGATTGTGACTCAATTCCATTACATTCAAGCTATCAATACCCCTTCTCAGCCCATTTCTAATGACATGTAGTTGGTCTTTACCCAAAACCAAGTTGTCTTTGATACTTCTATAGGAATTCCCCTTCCTGCTATGGGAATGATAATTTCATTATGCTCATACCTAGTAGACTCCCACCCAACATATGCCTATATCGCCATCAATTCTCCCCCAAAAATGAAATAGAAAAGATAATTCAAGAGTTTCTTACCATTGTTGTCATCCATCCTAGTACCAACCTCTATGCTTCACAAATTGTCATGGTCCTCAAGAAAGATGGTTCTTGGAATATATGTCTTGAATTTTGTGCTCTAAAATAATTTACCATCGAGGATAAGTTTCCCATACTTTTCATTAATGACCTTTTGGATGATCTCCCCTCAAGCTATCATCAAATTGACATGAAGGAAGAAAATATTCCCAAAACTACTTTTTGCACTCATGAAGTCACTAAAATTTCTTAGTGGTTCCCTTTTTCATTTGCAATTCACCCTCCACCTTCCAAAGTATCATGAACAAAATGTTTAAATCCTTTCTATGTAATTTTATCGTTGTCTTTTTTATAACATCTTGATAAACAATAAAACTTGGGAATCTCATGTCATCCATGTGGATTAGTTCTTACAACTACATGTTGATCATCAACTCTTTCTTAAAAGACCCAACTGTGTCTCTAGTGTCTTTGAAATGGAATATTTGGGCCATATTGTTAGTATATATGGTGTGCACATGGATCTAAGGAAAATTGAATCAATGAATGATTGGACTTAGCCTTAAATTATTAAAATCCTAAGAGGTTTTTTTAGTCTCACTGGTTTGATAAAAAATTATTTCAATTGGAATGGAGTGATAAAAAGGGGTCTTTAGGACTTAAAGGTATCTAGGTGTACCAACCAAACACTCACTTCACTCAAATTCACTAATACTCTTGTCCTAGAATGTGATGGATTTAATAAATTCATCATAGTAGTAATCATGCAGGAGGGTAGACCATTGGATTTTACTAGAAAACTAAGTGATGCACTTGGGAAAATTGACTTATGAAAAAGAGAATATGGCCATATTTCATGTCGTGGACACCTAACATCCATATTTACTAGGGAAAATTTTCTAGATTAAAACCAATCATCGCAGCCTAAAATACTTCTTGAAGCAAATAACTTCTTCCCCTGAGAAAACAAATGGGTCACCAAAATGTTGAGATATGACTATGAGGTTATTTAGAATAAAGTAAAGAGAATGTTCTAGAAAATACTCTCTATTGTAAATATGAAGAAGAATGTTCCTTCTTTTCACTCTCCTTCATCATAGAAAATTCGTTGAATGGTTTCTCCAAATAATGGTTAAACAATCCAAACATCCTTAAAAAGAAATGGAACCCCATCAATATCTAGGTTATGCTTGGAAAAATGAAGAACTTTTATATAAAAGGTGTCTATATTTGAAAAAAAATTCAGCACTGAAATCATGGGTGTTATCTAAGATAGATTTATCTCCCACAATTAGTCATTTTTTATTTCATAAAACATATGAAATGATTAAACATTCATTTTTTTGGAAAGGCATGAAGAAGGGAATCTACACCTTTGTGGTAGAGTGTGAAATTTTCCAAAGGAATAAGGGAGAAACACTAAAAATTCTAGAACTTCAACCATTTCCTATTTTATTATTGGTATGGACTGACATTTCTATGGACTTCATTGTGTGGTTACCAAAATTTAGTGATAAACTTGTAATCATGGTTATGGTTTTCCATATTTCCAAATATGCTCATTTCTCTCTCTAGAACACTTTTTCAAGTCGGCAATGATATCTTAAGTATTCCTAAATAATGTCTTCAAATTCCATGGTATGTAACAATCTATCATTACAGACCCTGACCCCAACTTCAATAACAATTTCTACAAGTAATTGGTTTGACAATAGGGCATGACCACCTATCATCCCAAAATTTATGGTTAAACTAAAGCCATTAATAGGGGCATAGAGGCACATTTGTATTGATTTACATAAGATAAATAATCCCAATAGATTTAATGGTTACCTCTAACATAATAGTGGTATAATACAACTTACCATGTTACCACCTAAATGACTCCTTTTGAGTTTGTCTATGGTAAAATCCCACCCTTAGTACTATCCTACATAGCAAGAGTCTCTAAGGTAAAGAAGGATGACAAAATAATCACTTCTTGAGTACACATTCTTTGCATTTTGAAGGATAATCTAACCATGGATCGTGATAGGATGAATTAGTAGGTTGACCAACGTAATTTTGAATTACATTTTGAATAAAGGGAATATGTATTCCCATATCTACACCCTTATAAGTATAACTCATTTATGAAAACTAGCACTAGAATCTTTCTCCCAAGTTTTATTATCCCTGTAAGTTCCTCAATCACGTTGGCCTAGTAGATTTCAAATGGGACCTAACTGGCCACTCTAAAGTTCATCCAATATTTTGTTTCTCCTTCTTAAATAAAGTTGTCAACTCTAAGTACCATATTCAAACTAGCCTTCAAGAATTGGACGACTAAGGTTGAATTTGGTCGCACCTCAAGGCCATCCTACACAAATGACAACATCGTCTCCACCATTGAAATATGTAAAATTTCCTTATATAGTGGAAATATATACATTTGGAGGATGCTACATGAGAAACAACAAATATACTTCATTAGTTTATGCATCTCTGTCCTTGAAGAGAATGGTATTTTTAAGGGGGAGGGAATGTTAGAGTCCTACCTTAACCCATTTGAGTAGATAGATAGGTTGCAATGTATTGAAGCCATGTTAGCCCTATGTAAGTTACATAAAGTTTTTGTCCATAAGTTTGGAGAAGTTCGGTCATGGTGTGAACATGGCTGAAATGGAGTAGAGATGGAAATGGCCATCTTCAGAATTTTGGGCAATTTTTTGGGGAACATTAAATGTATGCAGTGAGATAGTTAGAAATGTTGTCCACTTATGGGTAGTGGGCGTAGGATGTAAAATCGACCATTAGAGCCTATAAAAGTGTAAAAGGGTTGGGATTTAGGAGGTTTGGAAGATGATCCAACTGAGGGTAAGTTCTGAAGAAATCTGTAATATTGTATGTTGTAGTGCAAAGAATGAATAAGAGTCATGGAGGTAATGTAATGTCGATCCACAAGCTATGTGCATGGATGTAACGTAATGGAGTTTTGGGGATATGTTTGCAAGATGTGTGTGTAGACCAAAGCGTAAAAGACACTATTCATGCCAAATGAAGAGCACTTTTATGCTTTTCTCCAGTATGGGTTTCCACGCTGTGTCAAATGGTGTATGTTCATTCTATGTTTGATGATTTTTGACTTGTAGAAACTGATAATATCTCTATTTTGTATGATGAAATTGAATGATATTGCTTGAATATTTTGGTATATGTGATTAATATTATGTTATGTTTCCATACGATGTTGGTATATGTCGATGATCATTTATGCATCTGCATCATTAGGTAGTCTATTGGGTATTGGAATGGAAAGATCCCCTTCTATCATTGTGGGAGCCTGGTTCCTACAGTCCCTATAGGTATCTCAAGTGAGACGTCACTTGTGTCATGGGTGTTGCCAATGGGGTTATGCTCTGTTAGTCCGATGCCTTGGGTTTTGTTGGTCAGGATAGAAGGTTGAACATGGGTTAGTCAAAGCGAGCAAACAAATGCTTCCATTTCCAAGACTATGTAAATGACAATGCACAATATTTTACAGGTAAGATTATGGTGGCCTACCATTCATGCAGATGTTATGGATTATTGTTGTAGTTGTGATATTTTTCAATGTACATGGAAATCCTCTTGATGGGATGAGATGTCGATGGTACCACAGGTAACGTTGTAGGCATTTGATAAACGGGTTATCGATTTTGTGGGTCCTATTAATCCACCAGGTAAATAGATAGGTGCACGGTATATAATTATTACAACATATTATTTAGCTAGATGGGATGACGTAGCACCAGTCAGAGATTGTACGGAAGGGACTCCCACCAGGTTTTTGTTCAACCATGTCATGACTAAGTCTGGTTGTCCAAAAATTTTAATAAGCGACCATGATACACACTTTTTTAATTAGCTGATTGAGAAATTAACTGAATAATTTTAGATTCAGCACAGGAAGACAACACCATATCATCCACAAGCATATGAATTTATCGAATCCTTTCACAACATTTTAGAGAATTCACTCACTAGGATATGCAATGTAAATTGTGATGCCTGGGATCACAAAATACCTATATTTTAATGGGATTATTACATGACATGTAAGAAACTTATAGGGCACACTCCATTCTAACTGGTTTATGGGAAGGAGGTTGTTATGCTAATAGAATATATTGTATCCAACGTAAGAATAGTGGTAATTACTTAGATGACAGATGTGGGTGAAATTGAAAAAATATTATCTCAGCTGCTACAATTGGAAGAAGGTCATTTCATTGCAAGATATCATCAATGAGTCGAGAAATATCAACATAAGGCTTGGCATGAAAACCACATTAAGTTCAATCAATTCCATCCAAGTGACTTTGTTCTTCTCTACGAGAGTAAGTTTTTTAAACATCCTAGCAAGCTTCGTACACATTGGTTGGGACCATATGTTTCCATTCATGTCACTGATGGGGGTACAGTTTAGTTAAAAAAGTTAGATGGTACACCCTTTGACAAGTTGGTAAATGGGAATCAACTAAAACCTTATAAGGATAGTCGTACTTTGCTTGAA
Source organism: Pseudotsuga menziesii (assembly GCA_001517045.1). Classification (NCBI taxonomy): domain Eukaryota; kingdom Viridiplantae; phylum Streptophyta; class Pinopsida; order Pinales; family Pinaceae; genus Pseudotsuga; species Pseudotsuga menziesii. Next base: position 110,088 of record LPNX010107250.1, read on the forward strand.
TCAGTAGGTATTTACTGAAATTGTACAAAAAAAGTGGGGGAGTCTTGTATATAAGTTTGAAAATTTTCTTTGATGTCAATATGGTCTGTCACAAGTTAAAATTATGTCACAAGCTCAAGTTTTGTTGTAGTTAAATTTGGGTCACATGATATTTTGGTGGCGTGCTTATTGTCGATTCTGTAATTAATGCATAATAATTTCTTATTTTATGGTGAGTGTAGTGATGGATTTAATTGTACCTTGTCATAAATGTCCCAAAATATTTCAATGTGTGAAAGGATTAGCCACCACCTTCAATTAATTGCAAACCCATGTAATTGGCTAAATTACCGTATGCATAGATCTATTCCACCTCTCAACAGAATTTAATTGCCTCATTGTATCTAAGTTTGAAGTTTCTTGAGAAAAATAAATGTCTGCATCTCATTATGGTCGAAGCTTTCTATAAGGGAGATTCTTGTGTTAATTTCAAGCACCATAAGAGGTTCAACTGTGTAGGCTCCACCTTCCTTACCAATTGTCAAGGAGGAACTGGAGGTCATCTCATGACCAATCCTTGTAAATACGTGAAGGAAGACATGAACAGTTGGTCAGGTAGTTCCCCCTAAACAAAGATTTAAATCAGGACATGACATTGAAGCTTCAAGGTCTGGTTCAACAATGATACTACTTGGTTATATTCCACCATGGAAGGATGATTATCCCAATGTGGTCATTTGCAAGAATGCTAAGTATCTGCTAGTTAATCCATCCATATTGTGAGGTGTGCATGTCACAACGGACATTATGCCTAACTTGAATAAGATAACGTTTGCACACCATTACTTGAGGAAGTTACCTTAACCCCAGCTATCGCGGTATATGACTTCAGTGCAACTGGTCAAAGGTGGACCTATTCAATTGGTATATATGGATTGGGATTATGGGTTGGACAACTCAGGCATTCTATCCTTGATGCATATGCCCTACTATGGTCACATTTTTGAGGTTAATACGTGTGTGAATCAGTTGTTGGACTGTTTCTGTGATGTCCCCGAACCTTGAGATAAGGCCAAAGGTGATAAAATTAAGACTAACTAAATTTTAAGAACAATGGATCTAGATAAATTACGATTGATCTGACTAACCATTCACCCAAATAAATCAAATTCTAGATATTGAATTATAACTAAAGTTTGCGACGCTTAATTATTTAATTATGCCACTTAATTAAATAATTAATTGTGACACTCAATTAATAAATTCCAAACTGCAAGCTAAAGGTTGTAATTGAAACAAGAACATCAATAATACATGATAAGCATCATATTCATTATGAATAGCTAATTTATGTATTTTGGGTTTGTTTGATAGCATAGTTTATAAATAACCAAGTATTGATGTCATTCATTATTTGCAAATTAATCTACTTTTTCGGTGTTATTATGTGTGTGATGTTAGTGAGCATAAAAATTAAGGAAAAAAACATATTATGGAGCATAGATAGGCTGCAATCTACAGCCACACTAAAACCATAGAAAACAAGAACACCGGTTGCAACTACAATCCTCAAAATTGGCTCCCGATGACTGTTCCCTACAGTCATCTCTCACTAATAAAAATCAGATTGTATGGTTGCCACCCTCCAGCCATCAATTACTTTTACGTATAGAATACATCTCTCATCCTCATATCTACAACTAAGAACAATTATAAAACCAAAATATTTACAATAAAATGGCAAGTGCACTCATCGTGGCACCGGAAAGCTATCAGACCAAAACAAACATATCTTGGTCATCCAAAAAGATTTTTCAATGAAAAGAAAGGTTTTATTCACTGGAAATACTACTATGGATGCAATGGAAAATTTCTCACAACATAGAAATGAGTATAAATGGTCAAACCAGATCATGTGGTTGCACCGCTCTCAATAAAATAGAGCCAAAATTACAATTTTTGGTTATGAAGAAGAAGAATAGAAAGAAGGGAATGAGAATAGAGACTAAATTCCATACTACATGAAATTCATCCTTCCTCCATGAATATCCTGACATTCAATACATGAACACTCAAACAACCAGTCATCCATCATTTCACATATACCAAATAAAATAATGTAATGAAAACATAACATAAGAGAAATACTTATCTCAAAATATAAGCAAATGGATGCAGCGGGACAACTTCCTCCCAGCCATAGACACTATCAAACCTTCCTCTTTTTAACAGGTCACCCCTGAGCTGAGACCATGGATCCACGAGTATATTCTTGCTTAGTATCACTACTCTAGAAACTACCTCTTTCGAGAGACACAATGCTTCCCACTACTACTTTCCTGTCTGTCTCCACTGCCTATGGGATGTGACCTAGCTCACCATTCCCATTTCCTGGCTTTTTTTGTGAGAACCTGGACTAGTAGAGTGATATAATGGAAGAAAAGAGAACAAATGGACTCACTCTAAGTCTCAACACACTCTCAATTATATCAACATTCCCAACACAGTTAGATACCATAAATCACATGGTCTAAAGCTCAAGATTAACTTCAACAAGGAGATGGCATATGGATTTAGAGGATAAGGAGGACCACTCTAACCCAAAGGGATCAACCCAAATTAGAGAGAGGTAAGGTTTAAGCTTCATCGTGGAGAATTAACTTGAATTAGTGGAGTGGTGGCTTAGTGAAAAGATTCCATTTCCCGAATTAGCACCATGAGGAGGGGTTACCCAAAAAATAAGGAGTGGAGCCATGAAGAGCACATGGAGGCACACTAATGCATAAAAGGGATTGAAAAAAAATCAACGAGGTCGAAATAAGTGAGAGATGGCATCAAATAGGTTCATAAATATCATGAAAGGACAAAACTATATAGGATCATCAATGCATGGTGTAAGAGTGGAAGCTAGAAAATAGCTTACAACCCTAAAAACTAGGAAAAGGGCTCATAAATGACCATAACACATAAATATGAGGGAATATTTTCCCAAGGAGGGTTCCCTAGGCAAGAGGGGCACACTAAGGTGTGCACAATATGCAAAAATATCTCCATAGTTCATGATTATTGAGAATAGGGTTCGTTGTACAAGGTTTGGGTGACGAACATTATTAATCTTACCAAGGTGCAAAATTGAATTGGGATGGACAAAGTTAAGTCAACAATAAGTTATAAGGTGTTAGGGATGTCCCCATTCCCCCTCACTTTGTGGAATCCATGGTCCCCCATACTCATTTAGTTTCCTTTTTTGATCCAGTTGTTTATTTAATCAATCATTAACAACATTCAAAGATAGCAGAGATTCTAGTAATAACATTAACATTAATAATAGCGCCAAAGTACAAAGTCATCTTATCAAACATTAATAATAATTCCTTAATTAAATTAATCATGAGAAGAATCAAAATTCCACAATCATAGAAAATATCATAAGTCCATAATGCAAGAGAACATAAGTCACATGAAGGATCATAAGTCCGGGGCTTAACAACTGGGGTATTACAGTTTCCATGGGGATTGATTGTGGTTGGATAACCGTATTTCCATTGACGTCGACTTGATTTCTTCCATCACTGGGTTTCCCAAACCAAGAGTTGATATAGCACCATTTTTGTTGGTAAGAAGCAGGACTCAAGCCTTGTCTCTTGCATGATGAAAGAGAAATACAATATTACACGAGATAAGAGGGGGTTTTCCATCACCTCTATAAATGATTAAGGTGTTCGGTTTGCAACCAAAGTATTATCCATTAATTTATTGAGGAAGATGTGACCGAACCAATGCACTATTGGTACCATCACTTTAGCTGAGCAATGTGCTGCTGGAGTTTAGATGTATTGTTCCACATTTTGTTGAACAAATTATTGGTAGATGTTATTAATGCACAGGAAAAAGGTACTCCTTTCACTTATTCCTGATTGCTAGTATTGATCCCTTTTGTCACATAGGACAAGCCACCCAACTATTAATGGATGGAAGTGCATGTCTCATGTTGTGGGGAACTCTATAAGAATCTATGGTACAAGGAGAAGAACTGGCAGCGACAAATGAAAAAAAATATTGAATTTTGCATGCATGATAATGCACTAAGGAATCATATTGGAAATTAGTCAAGAATTGTCGTAGAAACTGTCTAGCAGTACATAAATGTGATAAAATTTAGTGCAGGGGCTCACCATGTGTATCTACAACCACGACGATACCCCCAACATCAATGTTTAATAATTGCATTTTGGTTATCCAAGGATAAACTTGGTGTAATAATTCAAGATTTCCCTGAAGAATGGAAGCAACCTATTGCAGATGACCTATTGATTGTTGAAACATAATCGTGATAGGAGGGCACATCGAGGACTTAAGAAGGGAGAACCCAAGATGAAGACAACCCACCTAGCTCACCTCGTGATAGTGATGAGGAATCAAGTGAAACACCAACAGATCTGGATTTGGGGGAAAAGAGGAAAGTTGCTGAAGAGAGAAAGAAGAGGCACAAAAAGAAATAGGTCATCAAAGACCCCCCTGTCAAGCTTACTGATGACGGCTATAACTTGTTGGCAGACAGAATGGAGGAGGTAGCTGATGAAATATGCCAAAATATTGATAGTATGCACACAGAATTGTTTGAGAGAATTACCGATCTACTCCAGGTTCTTTATACTACAATAAAGGAAGTCAGGATTGCGGTCAGTCGGGCCTCATCGTAGTTACAGGAAGCTGCTCCTCCTAAGGAGCATCTGGCTGAAGTGAAACCACCCTAAAAACATCAGAATTTTAAAGTGCATCCCAAATAAATTGACTTGGGAACACCATAATATAATAACATGATTCAATATATTGGTTTTGTCGTCATAGACCTCTCTGCGTTTCCCATGCTTTTACTACATAACATACAGTGGGATGCAGTTGAAAAAATTAAGGCAAGGGAACATACGGTGTATGATCAGTTGAAGTTGTCGAAGAACACCACAACTTCGCTCCAAAACCAGCTGGAGGAGACCAAGAAGAAGACATAAATGTGGAAATAGGATAAACCGAGACTCAAGCAAGCTATTTCATTTTCATTCCATGAAATTCCAGAGGTTGGGGTTACATTAGACATGCTCCCTGAAGCTCAGGTCATTAGGTTGGGGGAAGTTGCTACTGACTTCCAATAGATAATTGTAGAACTAAAAGATAAGATTATTCCTAGTACACTCCCTAAAGTACCGAAAGAGCTATGGAAGGTAGTTGATGAGGATGTACAACATATCAAGAGGCCAAGGAACTCTATACTAAGGAATATCTGTAGGTTTCCCATGATGAGTGATTTTGAGCTATATGACATAATAGAGAAACTTCATGCAACCGAGTCCAATATGGTTGGGATTAGGAACTCATTAAAAAAATTTCCCCCTATTGAGAAGATGAGGAAGGATGTTGAGCTCAAAGTATTATAGCAATAGGTCGCTAAACTCCATAAACGACAATAATGAAGAATCAATCATGTCGCAGAGCTTCATACTGAAGCAAAGAAGGTCACATTGAGCATTCATCCAGTGCATGTTCAAGTGCGATAGGATGTAGACATGTCTGAGGTGGAAATATCATAACATATAGTTCATGAACTTGTGGAAACAATTGCTAAAGTAAAGGAATATATTCATCGATAGGTAGAGGATGTGATGAAAATATTCCAATATTTTCAAGATAAGCTGAATCCGACAGAGCTTTCTGCCTAAAGTGGCTTGAGGCAAGCCATGTGTGAGTGTTGGGGGCTTATTGGCCCTACATAAGCTGCATAAATTTTTTTTTCATAAGTTTTGAGAAGTACGGTCAAGGTGTGAACAAGGGTGCGACGGAGCGGAGATTGAAATGGTCACCTCTGAAAATTTGAGCAATTTTTGGGGAAACATTAAATGTATTTGGTGACTTAGTTAGAAAGGTTGTCCAATTATGGGTAGTGGGATGTAAAATCGACCATTAGAGCCTATAAAAATGTAAAAAGGTTGAGATTTAGGGGTTTCAAAAGATAAGATAGATCCAGTCGAGGGTAAGTTCTGAAGAAGTTTGTAATATTGTATGTTGTAGTGTGAAGAATGAATAAGAGTCATGGAGGTAATGTAATGTCAATCCACAATCTATGTGCATGGATTAACATAATGGATTTTTGGGGATATGTCTACAAGTTTTGTGTGGAGACCAAAGAATTCAAGACACAACTCATGCTAAATGAAGAGCGGTTTTGTTGTTTTATCCCATATGGGTTTCCATGTTAATTAATTCTCTTTGTCAAATGGTGTATGTTCATTTTCTATCTGATGATTTTTGACTTACTGCAATTGATAATATCTCTATTGTGTATGATGAAATGGAATGAAAGTGCTTGAATATGTTGGTAGATCTGATTAAGATCCTGTTGTGTTTTCATATGATGTTGTTATATGTCAATGATCATTTACCCATCTACATCAATGGGTAGTCTGTCGGGTATTGGCATGGAAAGATCCCCTTCTATCATTGCAGAAGCCTGTTTCTTGTAGTCCCTATAGGTATCTTGCGTGATACTTCACTTGCATCGCAAGTGTTTCTGACAGGGTTATGCTTTGTCGGGCCGATGACTTGGGTTTTGTTGGTCAGACTAGAAGGTTGAACCTAGGTTAATCGAAGCAAGCCAACATGAAAACTCTATCAAATAAGTTCCATGAAGTAAATATAGTTTGAAAGCAATAGTTGTAACAAGGATTACTAGAAATTTGATACAAATTAGATAAACAAACTATTGTAAGAAGGCTTACTAGAAGGTTACATCTACTAGAAAGTTCATAGGAGTATAAAAACTATATAAAGAAGTGAAAACAATGTAATGATATTCCTTTTGAATTGCACTTTTACTTGTGGAAGAGGCAAGTGAACATTTCACTAATCAATAAAGGTATTACTATTTGTGTATTTTTCTTCTCTACAATTGTCTCTTGTTATGGTAATTTTTTCATTTTCATTCCAAATCTTGCTATATTTTGTTATTTCCCCTCTAAATTTCTCGTTTTTATAATTAGGTACATAACGTTCATACTACTTTTTCTTTATGATCATGGCCTTATTATCACTTGTAGTGACCCCAAAATTTTAAGCCATGTGACACTGAACCTCAAGAATAAATTTGAAATGATATACTTAGGACGTTTGCATTATTTTCTTTCCCTTCAAGTGTTGCAAACCAAGGAGGGAGATTTCATTTCCTAGTCTAATTATGCATGTGGTGTTATTCACTAATTTCACATGGAAAATTGTAAATCAACCCCATATCCCTTCTAGTATAGAGTCAAACTTGTTCAACTATACTACACCTAATGTAGATGCCACTTTGTACCATCAATTAGTTGGTATCCTTTTGTATTTGACTATATTCATCCTATTATTTCATTTTTGTTGGTCTTTTTGGTTCGTATATGCAAATTTCCCATGAGAGATATTAGAAAGAAACTAAAAGGATACTTCATTTTATCTAGGGTATAGTTCAATCTATGTTATATTACAATTCAGAGAGGACTCCTTTGTTGGTTAGTTCAATTGATTCTTTTTGGGATGGAAATCCTTGTGATTAAAATTCTATTACAAGTTATGTTTTCAATATTGGTTCTAAATTTGTCACCTTGGTTTGTAAGAAGCAACAAGGCCTTGCTCTTTATTCAACATAAGAAACTTATCGAGCATCAGTTAATGTAAGTAAAAAATTATTGTGGCTTCAACAAATACTTTTAGAGTTTGAATTCTAATAGTGACATCCAACCACACTTTGGTGTGATAATCAATGTGCCATTAATATCACCAAAGATCTATTTCAACATCAATCCAACAAACGTTTTGAGTTGCACATGCTCATTTTCCCTACATATGATCAACTTGCATATCTAGCATAAGAAACATTTTCAAAACTTTGATCTATATTATGAGTTCAATAAGTTGTCATTAAGGGTGGATAGGCTCTAATGCCTCATTCCTTCTCCTATTGTGTCACCTTTGTAAATCCTTCAATCACATCCCTTGTTGTTCCTAAGGGGTGATTCTACTATATTTAGACATATAGGAGTTAGTTGATGAGATAAACATTTTTTAGAAAATTATTACACCAGGACCATAGTCTCACCATAATATTTTTAATGAATGCTTGTTCAAGCAAGGTTAATGATGTTTGCCTAAGGTTATTAAGAATTTTAGACCATTAATCATCATTAGCGCGCTCATTTTGGTCAATCGGTGGATAATACACCTAATTTATGGCCACTTTGTCCCTAGGGGAACTCCCATTCATTATTTTGTGGATCTAGGTTTGACCATGGGTCGCACATGCATTATATTTGGTTATTTTTCTTCTTTTTGGTCATTTTGGTCATTCTTGGGCCACCTCCACACCACCATTCTCTCCACCACTCATAGGCCACCATTATTATTGAACACTCATGCCATCCCAACATTCAAATATTCCATTCGTGAATGTTTGAGGTGATTTGGGAGGCTATTAGTCAACCTAGGGGGGTTTGAAGTCCATTGTAAGCCTTCCACATGTAGCTTATTGGCGTGCCTCCAAATGATACATATTTTATCCTATTGTAATATAATTATGATACAAGCATGTTTTTATGTTGGATTGTAAAATAAAATTAAGATATTAGCACCATATGTTTGAGTTATTGTGCCTCTTTCACACTGTTTTCATGCATTCTTAACCAAATTCTTGTCTAGTGAGAAACTCTTATCTAGTAGAATCTGTTGTGATTATAATTTTACATGGTATCAAATATTTTTAATATTATACTCAAATAAAGATGGTTCAAATTAACTATCTAGCATTTTCTTCTAAGGATTGAGTGTTTGCATTTGCAGGTTTTCAATGGTTCTTTGTCACCAAGTGTGCAACAACAAAATGGAGAAGTCTCATGACACCTTCCTCACTCCATAATTTTATTTCAAGGATGAGATGGTAATTCAGCTGGGATCCATGGGTCTCTTCAGAGTTACTATGCAGATAGAAAATGAGCCAAACTTAGTTGATGAGAAGTCCATTTTTTTCAACAGAATGGATTAAGCGTTTGGGATGATATGTCTTAGTATCTCAAGAGGCCTATTTTTTCATGTATAAAGACTCAGTACTCCAAATGAGGTGTGGCTCAAGCTCGAGTCACTGTTTGGGAACACTGATGAAATAAAGGACCTTCAACTTGAGAATGAGTTGATCTCTTTGAGCCCAACCAATTTTGATACCATTCAAGACTTCTTCACCAAGTTCAAATCCTTGGTTGTTCAACTGAAGCGGTGTGGCATTGAGAAAAGGGAAGAGAAGTTGATTTTTTCCATTTTTTTGAAGTTGTTCCTAATAACTCTGTGTTTTTTTTACCTTTCACTCTACCAAGCTCACAGTTCGAAATTGGAGAATGCCATCCTTGGAAGACTTCATGAAGTCTCTTACTCAAGAACAAGGAAAGATGGTCCATATGCGTGCCATAAAGCCTAAAAAATACCAAGCTATTACAATTGGATATTATAAGTAGGAAAAGGGAAAGAAGAAGATCAAATATTCGAAGTAGCAAGAGAAGAAGAAAGAAAAAGAGAGGCCCAAATATTCTTATGGGGTTTTGAATCCTAGCAAGGATAAAGGGAAGAAGAAGGAGAAGTAGAAATTCACTTACTCTCACAAGGGTTAGCACCTTGATATTTCATGCATGAATAAGATCGTTCATATGATGGTGGAACTCCTTGAGAAGATCAATATCCCTCTTACAAATGGAGCAAGGAAGAAGGATGGTGGTTTGAATTCTAAAGACAAGGAGAGAGGCCATGCACTGATGGATAGCATTTATGGATCTTCCTCCTTCATCGTAGAGTTAGGATCCTCAAGGCACATGGATTCTACAAAAAATTATTTCTCTGATCTCTAACCATGTAGTGATCCATCTATTCTCAAGGGGGGTGACTCAGAGATCCCAGCAAAGGAATTGTAAGAATCAATCTTGACAATGGGTATTTCAACAATGTGTTGTTTTTTCTATATCTAGAAACAAACCTACCCTTTATTTACCAAATGAAACACATTGGTTCATTCAAGAGAGTTACATTCACTCAATAGGATGTGGAAATTTCTAAAGTTTCCATTGGCAAATTGGTTGTAGTTGGCGTTGTAGATCATGAGTCATGGATGTACAAGTTTTCACACTTTCTTCCTTACTCTTCACCTAATGTGCTCCTGTCACATGCCAATGAGGTTAGAATACTATGGAATGAGAGTTTTGGACACCTCAAATATATATCTATTCAATATTTTAGCAAAGAAAATATGTTTTAAGGACTTCCAAGCATCAAATTTTCCAAAGGCACATTCAAGGGATGCATTACTGGAAAGCATGCAGAACGCAATTTTGAGAAGGGGAAGGAAAGAAGAGTTGTTCAAGCCCTTGAATTATTCCATTAAAATATGATACGACCTCTTCCCACACACTCATATGGAAACTCAAAGTATTTCCTAACATTCATTGATGATTTTTCAAGGTATTGTTGGCTATTGTTCCTTACATTGAAATCTGAATTGTTCCAAACTTTCAAAGTTTTCAAAGATTCCATTGAGAATTTTAGTCGAAATAAGATAAAATTCTTAAGGACTGATAATGGGAATTAATATATGAATAATTACCTACTACATCTATGTGATTAATAATGCATCCATATGCAACATTCAATTCCATACACACCTTAACAAAATGGTGTGGCAGAGCGCAAGAATAGAGCATTGAAGGAAATGACTACTTGCATCTTGGAGGCCAAGTCCTTGTCTCCTAATATATGGGTTGAAGCACTAAATTTTGATACATATGTTTAAAATATATTTTCACAAAAATCATTGGAATACATGACTCTTTTTTAGGCTTGGAAAGGACAAAATCCTAATGTGTCTCACTTTAGGGTGTTTGGCTCAAGAGCATGGGAAAGGATACCTCTAGAGAAAAGAAAGGCCTTAAAGTCCAAAAGAAAGGATACCATAATGGTTGTATATTATGAATATGAAAATGGATACAAGATCTTTGATTATTCATCTCGAAATACTTTCATTGAGAGGAGTGTTCATTTCGAAGAAGAGCCGATGCAAGAAGTTGACCAATAAAAAGGGGAATGCTCACATTCCTCACTTAATGATGATGTAAGTGATGTTTCAAACTATAAATTTTCTGATTCTGATATGGAATATGAATATAATTACATGCATGCAGAACATTATCCTCCTACAAGTCCTAAATGAGCTAAGAAAACCATATAAGCAACTAGAGAACTTGTAGGGGATCCATAAGACACCAGGAAGACTCGATCTCAGTTTCATAATGATTTCTCTACTTGCGATCTGAATATTCCTGGGAGGTGTTTCTTGATGGTTGGATATGATCTACATTCATATGATTAATAATCATAATATCCAAGATTTCAATATTCCACACAAGAAGAGTTCAAGTTTCTACAAGACAATGAAACTTGGGAGTTGGTTCCTCTACCTTCCAAGAGGAAAATAGGACAATGCAAGTGGGTGTATAGGACCAAAATGGATGTTGATGGTTTTAAATTGAATTATAATTCCATATTGGTTTCCAAGGGTTTCTCCCAATTCCATGGAGTGGACTACACAGATACATTTTCAGCAGTGGAAAAGATGGACTCAATAAGGCTAGTTTTGGTTATTGTTGCATCTAAGTTATGGAAGTGCAGCACATGGATGTGAAGAGTAAATTTCTTCATGGTGATATTCATGAGGAGATTTATATGCAGCATTATGAATGTTTCATACACTTGTTAGAATAATCAACCCATAGTTTACCCACTTAGACATTAATTTAATTATTTTTGTCTTATTAGCCTAGCTCATGTGTCCCACCTTGTGCATGTTGTCTTTTACCTATCCATAGTGGTCAAAATTTCCTTATTTGACTCATGTAGCACATGGGAAATACCAAGGAATAAAATCTGATTTATTCCTGGCCTCCTAGGCACCCTTCTGCTTTTTCTCCGTTATTCCCTGCTTTTTCAGTGTTTTAAGGCAAATGGAAAAGCTAGACTAGGTGAGGTGAACTAGTTTTTTGTCCTCTTCATCCTCCACTATTTTCTCCTCAAAAAAGAATGTATGAGCTGCCATTACACAACTCTTTAGCTTGCCTAATCCATTTTTCTAATTCGTGAGCTCCATGACAGATTTGGGATCAGCTTTTTACACCTATGGGGGATTTGCTTATTTTTAGTAAGCCTGCTTTATGCTAGATTTGAATTGCTCCTCATGAATTCGAATCCCTGATGTATTTTATTTATTTAGAAACCTATTATGTTACAGTTTTGGCTATTGTACACTGAGTTAATACAGTTTAGTGTTCAACTCCAATTTCAGTCTCTTTTGTGAGTGATTTTGCATGATCAATTGTTAATTGTTGTGAGTAAAATTAATCTATCAATGGGTGCAATTTCCACATGGTATCAGAGCCATTGTAGATCTATTTCTCTCCTTCAAAATTGTTTTGCAGGTTCAACATCAGTGACTGGGAGCCTTCTACTAACAGCTGGGACAGATTTTCTAAGCTATGGATCAATCACAGAAAACTATCTTGACTCCCTTCAATTTATTTGAATGGAAAGCATAGATGGAGATACTATTGAGAGTGAAAGGACTCTACAGGGTGACTATGGAAACAGAAGTAGAGCCCAATGCAGCTGCAGAGAAGATAAAATGGCACAACAGGAGGGATGAGGCTTATGGCCTCCTGTGTCTGAGTATTTCCAGAGACCTCCTTTTCCATCTTGATGGATTAACATCACCAAATGAAGTATGGGAGAAGATTTCTAATATTTTTGGAAAGACAGATGAGATGAGGGGACATCAAATCGAAAATGAGCTGATTTCTCTGAGTCCAAATAGCTTTGAATCCCTACAGCTATATTTCTCCAAGTTCAAAGCACTAGTTTTGCAGCTGAAACAGTGTGGGATTGAAAAGAAAGATGATCAGCTCGTCCTGGACATCCTCTCAAAACTAGGCCCTGACTATTCAGTGTTTGTTCTGACCTTCTATGCCACGAAACTGACAGCTCAAACTTGGAATATGCCTAGCCTTGCCTATTTCATGGAATCTCTCACACAAGAATAGGACAAGCTGGTGATGATGGGCACCATCAAACCATCCAAAGAACAAGATTTGATTGTTGGAGATTCGAAGGTGGATTCAAAAAGCAAAAAGAAAGCTAAAAATCCACCTGAGCAAAAGAGAGACAAGAAACAGTCTCCGGAGGAGCGACAAGGTTCCAAGAAGAACTACCAGAAGAAGAAAAACAAAGGTGAAATGAACAAGTGCGCATAATGAAATAAGGGCAATCACACTGAAAGCTCTTGTATGAAGAAGCAAATAGACATGCTGACCCAACTCCTGGAGAAGAATGGCATCTCCCTTCCAGAAAGCTCAAAGAAGAGAGAAGGAGGATCAAGTTTAGATGACAGAGAGAGAGTTCATGCATTGGTTGCTGGCACATCAAGCTCACCCAGTTTTATCATTGATTCTGAAGCTTCAAGACACATGGTTTCGACTAAGGAGGCCTTATCCTCACTGGATATGTCGAAAGGACCACCTATAGTACTGGGAGATGACTCTCTCACTGAAAGTTTGGGCAAAGGGAGGATTGATCTTGATCATGGTCAGTTCAACAATGTCTTGTATGTGCCTGGTCTTGCCTCCAACCTCTTGTCAGTGTACCAGATGACCCACACTGGGTCTCCTAAGAAAGTCATATTCTCCCCCGATGAAGTTGAGATCACAGAGATATCAAGTGGTAGAGTCATTGCAAAAGGAGTTGTGAATCATGCTCAAAAGGTATACATGTTCTCACACTTCCTACCTTACTCAAACCCCTCTGCTCTTCTGATTCATGCTAATGAAGCAAGCAAGATTTGGCATGAAATATTTGTCCACCTAAACTACAAATATCTTTCTAATCTTAGTGAAAAAGAGATGGTCATAGGGTTTCCCAAGATAAAATTTTCCAAAGGAGTCTACCAAGGTTATATCCTAGGAAAACACCCAGAGCACAAATTTGAGAGAGCTAGTCATGAGAGAACCTCTGCACCCCTCGAGCTGATCCACAGTGATGTTGCTGTCCCATTCCATCATATGTCCATGAGTTAGGCCAAATATGCATTGAATTTCATTGATGAATTTTCCAGGTATTGCTGGATTCACTTCCTGAAACACAAGTCTGAAGTTTTTGGCCTATTCAAAGTCTTTAAGGATTTGGTTGAGAACCAGTCTGGAAGGAAACTCAAGGCCCTCAGATATGAAAATGGTGGTGAGTATTTCAAGTCTGAGTTTATTAATTATTGTGTAGATGCACATATTCAGATGCAGCATTCTATCCCTTACACACCACAGCAAAATGGTGTTGCTGAGAGGAAGAACAGATCACTGAAGGAGATGGCAACATGCATGATGGAGGCCAAAACTTTGCCACCAAAGTACTGGGCCGAAGCTATCAACTGTGCATCCTATATTCAGAATAGGGTGCCTCATAAACATCTTGATGGTATGACTCCCTTCGAAGCATGGAGTGGGCACAAGCTAGATGTGACCCATTTCAGGATTTTTGGCTCAAAGGCTTGGGCTAGAATTCCAACAGAGAAGAGGAAGGCTTTGCAGCCCCAAATCCAAGAGTGTATTTTTGTTGGATACTCTGAAGATTCAAAAGGGTACAAGTTGATAAATTTGATCACAAACAAAGCCTTCATTGAAAGGTGTGTTTAGTTTGAAGAAGAACCCCTTGCAGCAGTGGAAGTTGGAGAAGCCTCTTCTCACCTGAACCTCAAGAAGTAAGTAAAGAGTTTGTTGAACATGCTGATTCTGATTTTTCTGATGGAGATGACTTTATTGCAGACCCTAACATCCCTACAAGGAAAAAATGGGAAGCCAAGACACTACATGCAGCAGGAGAGCTAGCTGGGGATCCCAATGACCCAAGAAGGACTAGATCTCAATTTGAGAGTGGTCTGTGCATGAAGGATCCTATGTTTTCTGAAAAATGCTATTTGATGGTGGAGTCTGATCCTCAAACATATGAAGAAGCAACAAGAGATCCAAGATGGCAAACAGCCATGAAGGAGGAGTTAAGCTCACTCCAGAAGAGCAACACATGGGAGCTAGTGGATCTTCCTCCAAGAAGAAAGTTAGTCCAGTGTAAGTGGGTCTATAAGACCAAATTTTCTGCTGATGGTTCACCACTAAAGTACAAGGCCAGATTGGTAGCCAATGGCTACTCACAGGTTCATGGCATAGATTACAATGAGACCTTTGCCCCAGTGGTAAAGATGGCTTCCATCAGGCTAGCTCTAGCCATTGCAGCCTCAAGGAAATCGGAGGTACATCACATGGATGTAAAATGTGCCTTCCTGAATGGAGATCTCATTGAAGAGATATATATATGCAGCAGCCTCAAGGTTTTTCTACTAACCCTTCTCTTGTGTGCAGGTTGAGAAAGTCATTGTATGGGCTAAAGCAAGCCCCCAGGGCTTGGTATGCCAAGATCGATAGCTTCTTGCTATCACTGAATTTTGTTCGGTGAAAATCAGATCCAAATGTCTATTTGAAGTTATTTAATGGTTAATTAATGATCATTGTGTTATATGTTGATGATCTCCTCATTACAAGAAGCTGAAAGGCTGAGATTGCTTCCTTAAAAGGAGCTATGAACCAAGCCTTCTCCATGACAGATTTGGGGCTCTTAAGTCAATTTTTGGGGCTTGAGATTGCTCAAAAAAAAGCTAGAATAAAGGTGCACCAGTCCAAATATGCCTTGGAATTGCTGAACAAATTCATAATGAAGGATTGCAAAGCAAGCAAAACTCCTTTCCTTTCAGGAGTGAAGCTGGAAGAAGCTGATTCTTCACCTATGGTAAACAATACACTGTATAGGCAATTGATTGGATGTTTGTTGTATCTAACACATACTAGAACTGATATTTGTTATGCATTAAGTGTGGCTTCTAGATACATGGATCAGCCTCATGATATCCGTTGGAAAGCAGCCAAAAAGATCCTTAACTTTGTTCAGGGAACAAGGACACATGGGATCTTCTATAAAGCAAAATCTGATCTTGATTTCATTGGATTTACTGACAGTGATTGGGTAGGTGATAGCACAGACAGAAATTCCACATCAGGATATGTGTTCATGCTTGCAGAAGGGCCAATCATCTGGTCAAGCAAGAAACAGAGTACCATTGCACTCTCATCTACAGAAGCAGAGTACAAAGTAGTTGTTAATGCAGCAACTCAATGTTTATGGTTGCAAGGATTACTTGGAGAGTGTGGCTTCGAATAAGAGTACTCAACTACCATCTACTGTGATAACCAGAGTACCATTCGAATCTACAAATATCTATTTCAGAAGCATAGAACTAGACACATTGAGATCCATATGCACTACATCAAAGAGCTTGTGCATGATGGCACCATTCACCTACTCTTTTGTTCATCTTCAGAACAAGTAGCTGATATCTTCACCAAAGCATTTTGTGAGAAGACCTTCAGCAATCTCAAATCACTACTGGAGATTGCTGATCATGCTGTGAAGCATGAGTGAAGACAATATTTCCAAATTTTGTTTACAGTCCATGTTTAAGGGAGGATTTTCCCAAGTTGGTTTTGCCTCTTTCCTTGTTTAAATGGACATGCAGTATGTAAAGGGTGACTAAGCCTTGTTGCTAGGCCCTATAATTTTTTTATATATTACTCATAAGTCAGGATTAAGGGGGGGTGTTAGAATAATCAACCCATAGTTTACCCACTTAGATATTAATTTAATTATTTTTGTCTTATTAACCTAGTTCATGTGTCCCACCTTGTGCAAGTTGTCTTTTACCTATCCATAGTGGTCAAACTTGCCTTATTTGACTCATTTAGCACATGGGAAAGCCCAAGGAATCAAATCTACTTTATTCCTGGCCTCCTAGGCGCCCTTCTTCTTTTTCTACTTTATTCCCTGCTTTTTCAGTGTTTTAAGGCAAATGGAAAAGCTAGACTAGGTGAGGTGAACTAGTTTTTTGTCCTCTTCAGCCTCCATTATTTTCTCCTTGCAAAAGCATGTATGAGCTTCCATTCCACCACTCTTTAGCTTTCCTAAGCCATTTTTCCAATTTGTGAGCTCCATGACAGATTTGGGATCAGCTTTTTACACCTATGGGGGATTTGCTTATTTTTAGTAAGCCTGCTTTATGCTAGATTAGAATTGATCCTCATGCATTCGAATCCCTGATATATGTTATTTATTCAGCAACCTCTTATGTTACAAGTTTGGCTATTGTACACTGATTTAATACAGTTTAGTGTTCAGCTCCAATTTCAGTCTCTTTTGTGAGTGATTTTGCATGATCAATTGTTAATTGTTGTGAGTAAAATTAATCTATCACTGGGTTCAATTTCCGCAACACTATCCTTCACTTTTTTTTAGGTTGAATAATTCTCTTTATGGCCTCAAGCGATATCCCAAAGCTTGGCATGCCAAGATGGACAACTTTCTTCTATATCAGGGATTTGGAAGATGAAAATCTGATCCTAATGTGTATTTTCAGAATTTTGGTGACTCTATTATGATCATTGTATTGCATTTTGGTGATATTTTGATTACTGGAAGTTTCAATTGTTGAAAAAAATTATTGTCTTAAAGATTGAGCAATCTAATGTAGGGATCAAGGTCATCCAATCAAAATATGCTTCATACATGCTACAAAAGTTTAGAATGACCGAATGCAAGGCTATTAAGTTTCCATTTTTTAGGAGTAAAACTGAAATATTTTGGTTCATCACCATTGGTGGACAAGTCATTGTATATGAAACTAGTTGGGATCTTATTGTATCTTAGACACTCTCGACCTGATTTGGCTTATGCAGTAGGTGTTATTTCTAGATATATGCAAAGAATTGTGATATTCATCAGAAGGATTCCAAAAAAGTATTGATGTTAGAATATTACAAAACCACTACATACTTAGCATAAAAATAATTAATCATTTCTAGTTAATTTCCTATGTACCATCCTAGATAGTTTCCACCCACTTGCACCACTTGGTCAATACTGTCCATAAATAATCCAGGAGAACATTTATACTGATTCTAGTTAGATTCTTCCAAATTTATTGACTGGCCAGATTAGTAACTCCGCCTTCCTGTATATTTTGTTTTTATACTGATTTATTCCTTCTTTTCAGTGGATAAGGTGAATCTAGTCAACTAGGAAACTTCTATATTTCATGTCCAGCCCATCCTCCATGATTTTCTTTCAAGATTCCATGATTATAAATATTTTCCATCACTCATGACAAATCACTCGTTATTTAGCCAATTCATGATCTCCTTGACTGATTTGGAAAGTGCTTTAGTCAACTATTTTATCATATTTAGTAAGCCCGCTTTATGATATAGCATGAGTTGTCTCCTTATCAACTCGAATTTACCTATCATTGATGTATTATTTATGTACACAATTTTGATCAATAATACATGGAAATATTTATGGATCATTATCCACTTCTCTTGTATTCAGTCTCATTTTTCCTCTCTCTATTTTTTCCTTATGCATGCTTGTGAGAAAAATCTTGTAGCTAGATCCACATATTGTGTTTCCACATGGTATTAGAGCCTCAATTTCTACATGGTATCATAGCTCTTAGGTTTTCAAGTTCTACAAAGTTGAGGAGCTCTCAGTACCCTACATAAGAGTGCATCCCGTCTCCTATCCCTCTCTAAAGAAGAGTTTGAATTGAGATTACAAGTATTCCTCCTAGTTTATATTTGTGCAAGATAAAGAGAGAATATCCAGGAGCGCAACAATAACTAAGCATGGATTCATCTTCAACTATTATCCTGACTCCATTCAACTATCATTAATGGAAGGCCATAATTGGCATTTTGTTGCATAGTAAGGGACTCTATAGAGTTTCTATGGATTTAGAGAATGAGCCCAATGCTATTGTTGAGAAAGCAAAGTGGAATAATAGAATGGATGAAGCCTATATATTTCTTTCTCTCAATTTCTCTCAATCTTATTTTTCATCTTGATGGTTTGACCACTCCAAACCAATTATGGACCAAAATTGAGTCTCTCTTTGGAGAACAAGATCAGATAAGAGCACATTCATTGGAGAATGAGTTATTCTCATTGAATCCAAGCAGTTTTGATTCCATTGAAGGGTTCCTCACCAAATTCAAGTCACTTTTTCTAATTCTCAAGCAATGTGGGATTGAGAAGAAGTAAGATCAATTTATTCTTTCCATTCTTTCAAAATTGGGTCTTAAATAGTTAGTTTTTGTGTCAACGTTTCATGTTATTAGGCTTGCTATTTCTAATTGGAAAATTCTTTCTTTTAGTACATTCTTTGATTCATTGACAAAAGAGAAAGATAAATTGATCCATATGGGAGATATTAGAATATACAAGGGTAAGGAGCATGCTCTTATAGTTCAAGGAATTAATAATGAAAAAATAAAAAGAGAGGCAAAAAGTGAAAGAGAAGAAACCAAAGTTTGATAATGAAGATAAAGGATCAAATCCTATTGATGAAGGTTTGAAAAAATTCAAGAAGAAAGGGAGTACATACAAGTGTTCTTATTGAAACAAGGGTTTTCATGGTGAGAAGAAATGTTTCAAGAAGAATATGGACATCATGTCTCAATTTCTTGAGAAGGATAACATTGATGTACCATATGAACTAAAGAAGCCTGTTGAATCCTCAGAACATTGTCATAGTTCCCAGTCCCAAGGTAATATAAACTATGCCTTGAGTTCTAAAGTTAAATAATTTTCTCAAATATTTGATATATATTTGTTTTATGATATACCAGAATCATAAATCTCAGTGTCTTTCTTGGATAAATCGCATATCAGTCCATTATATCCATCTTCCATTGATTGTGTTTTTTCACTAGATCCTGACTTGTCTTTATCCAGCTCTTCCTCACTTCATTAAAATGATTATGAATCTGATTTAGAAGTAATTTTTCAGGGTGATATGTATGTTATTACATCATCCATACCATTTAACCATCCTTTCAATACTCCTAATACTATACAAACCCCAAGTTCACTAGTTGATTCCTTATTGGCCTCCTATGTAGTGTTACTTATTTATGTTGGTTTCAAGTCTTGTCTATTTTTCACTAGTTGGTTATCCATGACATTAGTCATACTTGGAATTCTATTACACAAGTTTTTATATGATATAAACTTCTATGGTTCATATTTCAAGTCCATCTATCATTCAAATTTATACATCCATCAATTTTCCCCAATTTCTCATCCTTTTCCTACTATGGCCCTATACTCTCATGGATTTACTATACCTTTGGTAGTTGATGCTCTAGATGATAATAATTATGATATTTAATATTCATTTCAGCCTCATTTCAAAACTGGGAAGGTTCTATAGAATTTTGAAAAGAAGATACATGGTCCATTTCACCATTTTGCAACTATACAAGGAACTGATTCTATTGAATTTTTTACTCATTGGTAAGGAGTATGCACATATATCTTTTCCTTTTCAGATTGTGTTTGCATATTAGTGTATGTTAGCAAAAATAATCATTTAGGTAATTCTCATCTTTCATCAAATGATGAGCTATAAGGATCCTATCCTCTTCTTTCTTGCAGATACTACACTCTAGCGCGATCATGGAGTTTACAAATTCTTCATCAAGTTCTTTAAGAAGCAGCCCAACCAGATCATTCAAGTGAATAAAAAGACATAATGAAGACATGTTATTCATATTATTCCTTGTCCTTTCTTGAGGGAGGATTTTCCCCATGTGGTTTTGCCTCTTTCCTCACTATTCTGGACAAAAATAATTGTAAAGGGTGACCATATCCTTGTTGTTGGGCCCTATATGAATCTATTTTTATAATTATTTCAGATACTCCATCATAAATTCAGACTTAAGGAGAGTGTTAGAATAATATAAACCCACTACATACTTAGTATAAAAATAATTAATATTTTTTGGTTAATTTCTTATGTACTAGCCTAAATAGTTTACATCCACTTGCACCACTTCGTTAATACTTGTCATATACCCTAGGAGTGCCTTTATATTGATTTTGGTTAGATTCTACCAACTTTACTGACTACACTGAATAGTAACTCTGCCTTCCTATAGATTCTATCTGTATACTATTGTATTCCTTCTCGTCAGTGGATAAGGTAATTCTAGCAAACTATGAAACTACTATCTTTTATGGCCAACCCATCCTCCATGATTTTCTCTCTGTATTCCATGATATCAAGCTCTTCCATCATTCATAGCAACTCACTCATGATTTAACCAATTCGTGAACTCCTTGAGTGATTTGGAAAGTGCTTTAGTCACCTATGAGGGTTTATCATATTTAGTAAGCCTTCTTTATGATCTAGCATGAGTTGTCTCCTTAGTAACTCAATTTTACCTATCAAGGATGTATTATTTATCTATACTATGTTGATCAATAATACATGGAAAGATTTATGGACCATTCTCCACTTCTCTTGTATTCAGTATCATTATTACTCTATCTATTTTTCCCTTGTGTATGCTTGTGAGAAATATCTTGTATATAGATCCTTATCTTGTGTTTGCACATGGTATCAAAGCCTCAATTTCTACACCTGTATTATGTGAAAGGAACTAAGAATTTCAGGATACACTAAGCAACTAGTTCTTCAGTAGAACTTGTTGGATTTACTTATTTGGATTGGGATAAATGATGACACCAACATAAATTCCACTTCATGTTATTTCTTTATTCTTTCATATGGTCCTATTTTCTGGTCTAGAAAGAAACAACACACTATTTCCTTATCTTAAACTGAGGATGAGTACACAGTAGCAGTGAATGTAGCTATACAATGTGTGTGGTTGCAAGGCATTCTTAGGTAACTTGGATTTTCATTTGATTCATCCACTGTCATTTGGTGTGATGATAAAAGTGCAATGTATATTTCTACAGATCTAGTATAGAGATAGAGGACTAAGCATTGACATACACATGCACTACATCAATAGCTTGGTGCATGACCATATTATATCATTACAGTATCGTCCATGTTCTAAGCAAACTATTGACATCTTCACCAATATTTTTCCTGAGAAGACCTTCACCTACCTTAGATCACTCCTTTGGGTGGGTGATACATGGTGAAGGATGATATCTACTTCATATTTTGCATCATGTCCATTTTTTAGGGGAGTTTTTGTTCCCATGTGGTTTCCCTCCTTACCTTGGTTATATGGACTAATAAAATTGTAAGAGGTGGCTTAAGTCTTTGTTTCCAAGGACTCAGTTTGATTTTGGATACACTAAGTTAAGCTTAAGGGGGGTGTTATAACATTATTACACCTAGGACCATAGTCTCGCGATAATATTTTTAAAGATTGTTGGTTCAAGCAAGGTTAATAAGCATTTTGGACCATTAATCATCATTAGTTCCCTCAGTTTAATCAACCAGTGGAAAAGGCACCACATTTATGGCCACTTTGTCCCTAGGTGTACATCCATCCCTTATTTTGTGGATCTAGGTTTGACCATGGGGCTCACATGCATTGTATTTGGTTATTTTGCCTCCTTTTGGTCCTTTTGGAAAATCTTATGCCACCTTCATGCCACCATTATCTCCAGAACTCATG
The DNA here is from genome assembly GCA_001517045.1 of Pseudotsuga menziesii. Taxonomy (NCBI): domain Eukaryota; kingdom Viridiplantae; phylum Streptophyta; class Pinopsida; order Pinales; family Pinaceae; genus Pseudotsuga; species Pseudotsuga menziesii. Next base: position 132,758 of record LPNX010107250.1, read on the forward strand.
AGCCACTATTATTATTGACCGCTCATGCCATCCCAATGTTCACATCTTCCATTCATGAACATTTGAGGAGATTTGGGAGCCTATTGGTCAATCTAGGGGGGTTTGAGGTCCAATGTAAACCTGCCACATGTAGGCCATTCGAATGCCTCCAAAGGCTAACGATTTTCTCCTATTGTAATATAATGATGATCCAGACATATTTTGTGTTGGACTGTAATAGAAACATAAGCTATTAACACCATATGTTTGTGTTGTCTTCCTCTTTCACACTGATGTCATGCATTCTTGGCCAAATTCTTATCTATTGAGAAATTTTTGGCTAGTAGATCCCGTTGTGATTAGAATTTATAATCTAATGTGTCTTTTGTAAAATGTGTTTATTTATTATGCATTATTGTGCATTGTAATTATCTAATCTTACAATCATGATTATGTTTTAGATATAGACAAATATGATAGTTCATATTCTCCTTAATACTAACGGCTTGATATTTATCCATGTATTACAAATAATTGGTCCATGATATCTAGTTAAAGGTCATGAAGAGTCATTTGTTGATGATCAATTATGAACAAATCAAATGTAAATTATTTTTCTTTACATTAATATATTAGCTCAAGTGGTCAGATTGGCTAGGGACGTGTATTGTTTCCTTCTTTGAAGATTTCCACCACATAATAATATGGCGTTGTTCTTTGAGGGTTTTCGCCACATAATAATATGGTGTACCAATATTTGATCTATTTTTGTGATTGATTTCTTAAGTTTTTCAACCTTATTTTTCAAACACTTTCAATATGTTTCAAGACCAAATTTCAAAGAAAATAAAAATACAATATATTTAGTGATATGAAATTATGTTTTTTCAATTTATGATAATGATTACTAGGAAAAAACTCATTTTAAATAATATTTATCAACAAAATTTCCCTTATGTTGTATTACACAAAATAGGTTAGACTCATCTTATTCTAGATTTATCAAGAGTATATAGAAATCCATTTTTTTTAAAGTTATGTTTGCTTATGGAAGGATTTTATGCCTTTATGCATTTTAGTAGATCAATAATTAACATGGATCGAAGGTATTTTTTGTTTTTAATAAATAAAAAAACCAACCATATTAACAATAAAAAACAATATGGGAGAGGATGTGCTCAAGTTGAGGACAAACGGAGGAAAGGAGGAGGAAGGCGTTTACGAAGTTTTTGCAGGTGGGTGAGGTTTTGACGAACGATGGTGGAGGATGAAGGGGGGAGAGTCTCGGCCTCCTAACCCCCAGAATCAAAGGAAATGAAAACTGGTGAGATAGCAATAAACTTGTCTGAATGTCAGATTAAGGGTACAATAGGAAAGGGGCGAAAACCAGGGCAATGCATGCCGAAAGTAGCCTTGATTCCATCCATGGTGGTTAGATCTTCAAAACTGAGAGATCGGATCCAGTTTATGTTGGATCATTCCCTAATTGGAAAATTTATAGGCATGCAACTATAATATAAAGAACTGATATGGTGCATCAATTCTACCTAGAAATCAAAGGGGTATTTTGATCTCAATTTGGGCTCAAAGGGGTTTTTTGCGATCTCATTTATTAGTCTAGAGGATAGCAACTGTATCTTAGATGGGGGGCTTTATTTCTATTATTCTGCATGTTTTTTATTGCTCCCATGGAAATAAAAATTATGTCATGAACGGGAGGATATGAGAGTTTCCCTAGTCTGGATTAGGTTGTACTCTCTTCCTAGTGAGTATTGGGATCCTGAAATATTGGAAGATCAAGGAAAATTCTTAGGGAAATTCATTAAGATCTCTAAACAAGAAAATATTCAATGTTACACTTCCTATGCTTGAATTCATGCTTATATAGACCTATCTAAGGAACTGCCGGAAGAAATTAGGATGACATGGGACGATGAGGACTGGACACAAACCCTCCACTATGAACAAATTCCTTTTCGATGTTGCAGATGTCATGAATATGATCACTTATCCAGGGAAATCCCTATGAATGAACCTAAACTGAAGCTGAGGAAGGAAGGAGATCGTGCTAATCAGGGGCTTACAAAAGTCTCATCCCTGAAGTGAGGAAGACAAAAAAAGGAAAATAAAGAAACACATAAGAAAATTGTTACCTCAAATCCTTTTGGAGTATTGAAAGATAAGGAAGAGGATACCTTGGAAAAAATGAGCACCTCGAATAAGGTCCCCAATCCAAAGGATGGGAATCCTGATCAAAACCTTGTAAAAGAGTCATATCTAGAAAATAATAAGAGAGATGAAAGTATGGGGCATGAATTCAAGGAGGAAGCGGAGGATATGGATCTAGGGGAATTGGATCTGGAAGGGATTGAGAAAACATGCATAGAGAAAGAGAAAGGGTACGTCCCCTAGGAACAAGTTAGCCTACTTAAGGAAGCTATTCTAAAATCGAGAGCCTATCAAGTCGGGATCTCATAAAGAAACAAAAAAATAAATCTGAGGAGCAGGGGATGAAGACAGGTTGAAAAACAAACAAACAAAGGGTTGCAGAAGTAGGAAGGTGCTTGGTTGAGTCAGGACAATGCCTGACAATCAAATATTCCATAGGGTTGTAAGCTTACCTAATGAGGCTCCTCTCCTACAACACTAGAGGATTAAATAGCCCAAGAAAGATCAAAATTATGAGTAAAAAGTTTAAGAAGACAAACCCAGCTATTCTCTTTTTGCAAGAAACAAAGTGTCTAGAAGATGAGATCCAGGAGCTTAAGGGGAGAATCTAGGCAACATGTGAAAGTATGTCGATAGATGCAAGAGGTTTTTTGGGGGTCTAGGTATCCTTTGGGATCCTTCCCTGGTTATCCTGAGTGGGTTTCAAGAGACTCGATACTCGCTTACAACAGATTTCAGGGTTGTGGGTTTTCCCATCAAAGGGATGTTTACAAATGTATATGGTCCTTAAGGGGTAGAGAACAAATGGGCTTTCCTTGGATCTCTCATACGTTTGAAGGAGAGCTAGCCTAATTCCCACTAGGTGGTGGGAGGATATTTCAACCTCATCACTTCTTTGGAGGAAAAAAGGGAGGAAGACTCCAATTGGAGGAGGAATGTGATATTTTTCAAGGAAACCATAGAGGACCTTGGTCTGGTATACATTACTCCAAGAGAAGGCTAGTTCACCTAGAATAATAAGAGATATGGGGATCGACACGTAACATCTATATTGGACCAATTTTCAGTCACAGAATCAATAATAGACTTCGGAAGTGAGATCCATAGTGCAACTCTTCCGGGGTTGGGATCTGATCACTGGTCAATTGAACTTATGTGGAGTGGGTTAGGATCTCAAATTAAGAACTTGTTTTGTTTCGAACAATTTTGGTTGGAGAATCCATACTTCAAAGAAAAGATCAAGTCCTGGTGGGGAGAACCATGGGAAGGTCAAGAGCATAGTATGTATAATTTCTATCAAAACATGAAGGGTTTGAAAGATAGGATAAAAAAGTGGAACAGAGAGGATTTTTGGAGTAAATTCATAGAAAATTCTGTCTCCAGGAGATCCATTCAATTGGGACAAATGAAGGATATTCTCTGGCCTTGAAAGAGGAGGAGTGAATTTTGGAAGCTGCGATAGAAGAAAGGGAGAAACAAGAGGAAATTTTGTGGGGTCAAAAGTCCAGAATTCGATGGCTCAAATAAGGAGAGAAAAAGACACAGTTTTTTCACCACTTAGTCATCTAGAATAGATTTCAAAATAAAATCTTTACACTAAAAAATGAAAGGGGGGAAAGGGTGGAGATGAGGGAAGACATTGAAGCTAGCTTAAACTCCCACTTCTCAGATATTTTAAGAGACCTTAGGAGGGATTGTCTGAAGGATATAGAATCTATTACTAGAGTCATCCTGACTCTGGTTTCAAATGAAACAAAATAGCTGCTGATGAAAACCATTACTCTAAAAGAGGTGCAGGAAGCGATTTTTCAAATGAAGGAAGGGACCTCCCCAAGACCGGATGGGTTTACAATCAATTCTTTCCATCACTTCTAGGAGATGGTCAAAATGGATGTTTGGAGAATAGTGGAAGATTCCAGGACTTCGGGTCGCATTCTTCCTTCGCTAAATGCCACCTTTCTGACCTTAATCCCCAAATGCAAAGGGGCAGATACCCCAGAAAAATTTAGGCCTATTAGTTTGTGCAATGTTATATACAAAATTATTACTAAGGTCATAGAAAATAGACTGAAACCCATTCTACCAGCTCTTATATCCCTGGAGCAATTGGATTTTGTGGAAGGAAGAGAAATAAAAGATGGGATCATTCTGGTACATGAAATATTACACTCTCTAAAAATAATAAAAAGAAGCCCAGGTATGTTAATCAAATTAGATATTGCAAAATCTTATGACAAATTGAATTGGCAATATATCAGGAAATGCTTGAAGCTTTTGGTTTTAGTGGGAACTAGATTAACTAGGTTATGAATCTAGTTTCGTCGTCTTTTTTCTCCGTTCTTGTGAATAGGGTTCCCTCTAAAGTCATTAAACCCTCAAGATTCCTTAGATAGGTGGATCCCCTATTGTCATTCCTATTCATTCTCATGGATGAAGGGTTGGGGAGATTAATTTCGGCCCTAAGAGAAAACAATGCCATAAGAGGATCTAGGGAGACCACTAGAGTGGAGAAACAAACCCATGAACAATTTGTTGATGACACTATGCTAATGGGGCATCCCTCCATTCAGGAGGCTAGCAATTTCAAATATTTTTTGGAACTTGTTGGCAGAGCATCGGGTTTAGAGGTGAATGAACAAAAATCACAATTTTTGTTTTTCAACACCCCCAGGGTTACTCAACACAATATTTGTCAAATCCAGGTTCTAGGAAAGCTCCCTTCCATCCAAATACCTTAGCAACCCCCTAATCAACTCCATTGCAAAAAAGGGATCCTGGACTAACCTTCTTGAGAGTATGAAGAAGCGCCTAGGGAATTAGACGTTGCGACCTTTAAACCTATGTGGTCGCTTGGTTCTAGTAAACTATATTCTACAAGCAATGCCGACATATTTGTTTTCTTCTATGATGGATCCAAAATCCATTCTAAAGGATCCGCGGAATATGAAAAAGAGATTCCTTTGGAGCGGATCCTAGGAATCCTAGTTATGGGCCCTGTTCAAATGGGATATAGTCTTCTCACCCAATTCTCAAGGCGGGTTGGGGCTTCAAGACCTGGAAAAGGAAATCATAATGGCTGGGGGGAAACTCTAGTGGTGCTGGGTAACTCACACCCAGGAACCCTGGGCCAAATTATGGCATGAAAAATATGCGAAAGGATGGGACTGTCAATATCTTATCCTGTTCTCAGAAGATAAAGAGGGCCACACATTTTTCATACGTCATGGCAAGGGCGAAGTTTGGTTCATGGACATAGTTTTTGGGAGGTCCGAAATGGGCAGACGGCTAGGGTATGGGGGTATTCTTGGCAATAGCTCTTGCCTCTAGGGAGGGGAGGGGAATTCCAACTCATTAAGGTGGAGTACAGTTCCAGAGTTAAGGATCTCTGGGGGGACCATGAACCCATGAACTCTTACTGCTCCTGGGCTCCTCGAATTTGGATGGAACAGTTAGGTCCAAGGGTGGAAGTTGACGATTTGGAAGAGGAACTAACAAACCAAAGCATCAGGAGGCATGATGGTAATGAAAAACATCGATGGGTTTACTCTCAGGAAGGGTAATTTTATTTGAAATGATCCTACAAAATTTTGATACAAGCGATATGAACCAGGAAGACCAAATCTGGAGCAATTTATGGGAGAAGAAGGTATGGCCCAGGATCTCAATTTTTTGTTGGCTGGTGCTAAGGAAAAAAAAATTAATATGATAAAACTTACAAAAACAAGGGATGGTCAGACCATACCGGTCCTCCATGTGTGAAAAGGTGGAGGAGAATTCTGCACACCTTCTAGACTCCTGCAACTTCTCTTCGAAACTCTGGGACCATGGGATGATGATCTTTCGTCGTTCGGACATGTTAAGACATAACCCGGTCAGAACTCTGATGGAATGGCCCAAATAACCTTTCCAAAATCAAATTCTTAATCACCTTTGGGAAATTTTCCCCCTGTTTCTCATATGGTAAATATGGTGTGAACGCAACTCAAGAACTTTCTGGGATAGAGAAAGTCTAGTCAACAGAGTCTAGGATTGTATTACCAGTAAAATCACTAAAATGATTCTCACAGGAAAATGGGAGAAGGCGGATTGGGATCCGGCTGGTCCTGAGAGGCATATCCTTCAATTCTGGGGCTTCATGGGTATTTTGACTAAGCTGATGGTAAGTGTAGAGAAGCCATGGAACCTGTAGAGTCTGTATAGATGGTTTCCTCCTCTAGAGGGCTTGTCCAAACTAAAATTTGATGAGGTGTCTAAGGGTAATCCAGGTCCAGTTAGTTACAGATTCATTATTCGATACCAGCGGGGTGCCATGAGAGGATTTGGTTACGGTTTCCTTGGTTGTGAGACCAACAAAATGACAAAAATCGAGGGACTTCTGCAGGGTATGGAATTGGTAATGACAAACAATAGTATGTTGGTGTTAGTGGAAGGTGACTCTCAAATTCTCATCAACATGGAAAAAAAACTACAAAGTGGCACCTAGAGCATCAAGGTGGTAGCCTCATGGCATTTGGAAGGGTGGGTGGAACTCCTACAAAACCTTTTGGTTAATGGGCTAGCAGCACAGTTTTCCCACGTTAGACGGACAAGCAACAAAGTTGTATTTGTGGGAATGGGGTAAAAGATCTTAGGGTCATGAATTCTAGAGGAAGGGATCATGCTATTTTCTACCATGAGATGATGAAAGGCTGTGTAATGTTGTTCTGTAAGGACTTTCAATGTTGTTAATATAATGTGAATACTTTTACTTACAAAAACCATATAATAATAAAATAAATGAACTAGATATATCTTCGCCTCAATTTTTTAAGAATTCAGAGATTGTGATAGATATATTTTGGATTCATATCAATGATATATATAT
>LPNX010107250.1:140117-175744 GCA_001517045.1 Pseudotsuga menziesii
TAATGTAAAATGATATTCCAACATAAAATTATAGATATTATTTTGTAATATATATAAATAACAACTACAAATCAAACTAACAAAACAAGATATCAAATGGGTATTGTCTCATCAAATTAGAAAAAAATATATAATCTAAATATCAAAATAAAAATATATAGAATTTAACAAAACTAAGTTACATTGATTATACAACAAAGATGGATAATAGAACAAACAATGCCAAAAAAATATTTAAATGTGAGATTTGAACAATAGATTAACAATACTATGAAACAATTTGGGTAGAAAACTCCACCTATTTCAATCTTGTTTGAGTTTTCAAAAACATTCTAACTTATAAACAAAATGGAGAAAAATAAATAAATTAAAATATAAAAATAAATGTTTTGTATTTAAGTAAATGCATATGTATAACACACAAAGGACCATATGTTACCAAATATGGGAAAAATCCAAAACAACGCGTGACATTTAAAGCAGAACATATGAAAAATGTAGACATAGACCGTAGAAGTGGGGACAGGACCATAATACCAAAAAATCTACCCCACATTAATGTGTTTTCTTCTTCACATACATATATCTTCTTTGTACAAGTTACAGTTGTAACTTGCAAAGCAATAAACATTTACAATCTCAATCATAGGCCAAACAATGATAAATGTGGATGGGTGTCAGGTGGCAATCTATGATGTAGTGCACCCTTGACTATGTGCTAGAGTGTAGGGATACCCAATGGGTTTAAGGTAGTAACTTGTGATGTGTTGCTCTGTTGAATATGTGGTACAGTGAATAGCTATCCAATTTTTTCAAGCAGTGTTGGTTGTTGGTGGTTAGCTACAGGTCACATTTGATTGAGTTTTATGTTGCAAATTTGGTATAAGTTAAGATATATGTCGTTGGATATGAAACATTTTGTATATATAAATCTTTCAGTTCATTTTTTTGAAAATAAAAATGTCAATGTTCTAAATAAATATAGAAAAATTATGATCTTTACATGCTAAATATATAAAACTTGTGTTTTTTCACTAGATCCTGACTTTTCTTTATCCAACTCTTCCTCACTCCATTCAAATGATTATGAATCTGATTTAGAATTAATTGTGAATGATGATATGGATGTTATTACATCATCCATGCCATTTACCCATCCTTTGAATACTCCTAAGGCTATACAAACCCCAAGTTCACTACTTGACTCCTTATTGGTCTCCTATGCAGTGTTACTTATTTATGTTGGTTTCAAGTCTTCTCTATTTTTCATGGGTTGGTTATCCATGACATTATTCATACTTGGACTTCTATTACACAAGTTTGTTTCTGATCTAAACATCTATGTTTCATATTTCAAGTCCATCTATCATTCAAATTTACACATCCATCAGTTTTCCCTAGTTTCTCATCCTTTTCCTACTATGGCCCTATACTCTCATGGATTCACTATACCTTTGATCTTTGCTACTACAGATGATAATAATTCTGATATTTCATAGTCATTTCAGCCTCATTTCAAAATTAGAAAAAGTTCTATAGCATTTTGAAAACAAGATACATGGTCCATTTCACCATTTTGCAACTATACAAGGAACTGATTGTATTGAATTTTTTACTCTTTGGGAAGGAGTATACACAGATATATTTTCCTTTTCAAATTATGTTTGCAGATTAGTGTATGTTAGCAACAAGAAGAATTTAGGTAATTCTCATCTTTCATCAAATGATGAGCCACAAGGATCCTATCCTCTTCTTTCTTGTAGATACTACACTCTAGCGCATGATCATGGAGTTCACAAATTATTCATCAAGTTCTTTAAGAAGAAGTCCAGTACGCTCATTCAAGTGAATAAAAAGACATAATGAAGACATGTTCTTCATATTATTCCTTGTCCTTTCTTGAGGGAGGATTTTCCCCATGTGTTTTTGCCTCTTTCCTCACTATTCTGGACAAAAATAATTGTAAAGGGTGACCATATCCTTGTTGTTGGGCCCTATATGCATATATTTTTACAATTATTTTAGATACTCCATCATAAAGTGAGACTTAAAGGGGGTGTTAGAATAATATAAGCCCACTACATACTTAGGATAAAAATAATTAAGCATTTCTGGTTAATTTCTTATGTACTAGCCTAAATAGTTGACACCCACTTGCACCACTTTGTCAATACTTGTCATATATACCCTAGGAGCACCTTTATACTGATTCAAGTTAGATTATACCAACTTTATTGACTACATAGATTAGTAACTGTGCCTTCCAATAGATTTTGTCTATATAATGTTGTATTCCTTCTTTTCAAAGGATAAGGTAAATCTAGTAAACTATGAAACTGCTATCTTTTGTGGCCAACCCATCCTCCATGATTTTCTCTCCAGATTCCATGAAAGCAAGATCTTCCATAATTCATTGCAACTCACTCATGATTTAAACAATTTGTGAGCTCTTGGACTGATTTGGAAGGTTTTTTAGTTACCTATAAGGGTTTATCATATTTAGTAAGCCTTCTTTATGAGCTAGCATGAGTTGTCTCCTTAGCAACTCGATTTTACCAATCAAGGATGTATTATTTATCTATACTATTTTGATCAATAATACATGGAAAGATTTATGGACCATTCTCCACTTCTCTTTTATTCAGTCTCATTATTCCTCTCTCTATTTTTCCCTTGTGCATGCTTGTGAGAAATATCTTGTAGATAGATCCTTATCTTGTGTTTCCACATGGTATCATAGCCTCAGTTTCTACACTTGCATTATGTGAAAGGAACTAAGCATTTCAGGATACATTAAGCAACTAGTTCTTCACTAGAACTTGTTGGATTTACTGATTCAAATTGGGATAAATGATGACAACGACATAAATTCTACTTCATATTATCTCTTTATTCTTGCAAATGGTCCTATTTTTTGGTCTAGAAAGAAACAACACACTATTTCCTTATCTACAGCTAAGGACGAGTACACAGGAGCAGTGAATGTAGCTACACAATGTGTGTGGTTGCAAGGAATTATTAGGGAACTTGGATTTGCATTTGATTCCTCCACTATAATTTGGTGTGACAATAAAAGTGCAATTAATATTTCTACAGATCCAATATAGAGACAGAGGACTAAGCACAGATATACACATGCACTACATCAAGAGCTCGGTGCATGACCATATTATATCATTGCAGTATTGTCCATGTTCTAAGCAGACTCTTGACATCTTCACCAATATTTTTGCTGAGAAGACCTTCACCTACCTTAGATCACTCCTTGGGGTGGGTGATACATGGTGAAGGCTGATATTTACTTCATATTTTGCTTCATGTCCATTTTTGAGGGGAGGTTTTGTTCCCATGTGGTTTTCCTCCTTACCTTGGTGATATGGACTAATAAAATTGTAAGAGGTGACTTGAGAATTTGTTTCCAAGGACTCATTTTGATTTTGGCTACACTAAGTTAGTCTTAAGGGGGGTGTTAGAACATTATTACACCTAGGACTATAGTCTCGCAATAATATTTTAATGATTGTTGGTTCAAGCAAGGTTAATAATCATTTTGGACCATTAATCATCATTAGTTCCCTCAGTTTTGTCAAACAGTGGAAAAGGCGCCACATTTATGGCCACTTTATACCTAGGGGTACGTCCATCCCTTATTTTTTGGATCTCGATTTGACCATGGGGCACACATGCATTGTATTTGGTTATTTTGCATCCTTTTGGTCCTTTTGGCCAATCTTGGGCCACCTTCATGTCACCATTCTCTCCACCACTCATGGGCCACTATTATTATTGACCACTCATGCCATCCCAATGTTTATATCTGCCAATCGTGACCATTTGAGGAGATTTGGGAGACTATTGGTAAATCTAGGAGGGTTTGAGGTCCGATGTAAGCTTGCCACATGTAGGCCATTCGAATGCTTCCAAAGGCTAACGATTTTCTCCTATTGTAATATAATGATGATACAGACATGTTTTGGTGTTGGAATTTAATAGAAACATAAGATATTAGCACCATATCTTTGTGGTGTGTTCCTCTTTCACACTGATATCATGCATTCTTATCCAAATTCTTGTCTATTGAGAAATTCTTGGCTAGTAGATCCTGCTGTGATTAGAACTTATAGTCTAATGTGTCTTTTTTTAAATGTGTTTATTTATTATGCATTATTGTGCATTGTAATTATCTAATCTAACGTGCATGATTATGTTTTATATATAGACAAATATGATAGTTCATATCCTCCTTAACATTAACAGCTTGATATTTATCCATGTATTAACAAACAATTATGTAATACCCCGGTTTTAATCCCCGCTTGCATTAAAATAAATAGGATACATATGTTGTAAATAATCTTGGTGTGGAGCTCAAGTCCAAGGCCCCACCATGGATTTGGTCATGTTCTATTTTTTATTAGGAATGGTCACTGATGGTATATCGGGACATGTGGCATATATTTAATTATGGCATCATGTAAACACGCTTTTTAATTAAACAACTCAACCAGCTATGTTCGTAGCAACTAAATTGAGAAAGGGCATGATTCCAAAAAATAAGGAAAAAGGGGGGGGGATGTGGAACATTGAGTCACGAGGAAAATGCCAATGTGTCGCCACCTCCCTTGGTTAATTTTTTGTTTGTTAGCTGAGGCAACGATTGGCTGGAAAGCAGACCACTACCACTCCACGCTTGCTCTCCTCTCCACGACGTGGGAACTGTTTCTTCCCCACTCCCTCGGATCTTGGCCATTCATCTTCCTCATGCAGGACGGGGGAGTAAAACGTTTTACCAATCATTGTGTGGGGGTTCACCTTCTCTCTCTCTCACGCTGATTGCCAGTCTGTAATTCATTTTTCTTCCATCCACACAGAGAACCGACTTTTTCCTCCACGCATTGGACTATGTACTGTTTTCGTTCACCATTCGGATCGCAGTGGAAATTATTGGGATTGCTTTTCCATGAATTGATGGAATCGGGGGTGATTATTCCTGTGAATCCGCATTGAACTGTGTATGTTGGCCGTGACTTTTGATCATTTTCCAACCTGTGTAAGTTTCCCAGTGAAAGTATTGAATGTTGGATCGTTGTGGGTTCATCGGATTGGTCCCTGGACTATTTTTGGGTTGGTGAGTGATGGCTTGAGATGCTTGACAAACCTAGTGGAATGAGAACCACACGGACAGAGCTATTGAACTGGATTTCTTCTCTACAACCCCTGAAGAGCACTGGAGGGAAGATCAGGGTCTAAGGGACTGCGATGCAGAGAAGGGGATGACTTCCTTGTGTTGGGTGTGTGTGGGTGTCCTAGAATCTAGGCTGGTTTTGGTGTTGGTGTCTGCAGCTCTTTAGTGAGCTCACCAGCTTAGCATTAGCCTTTCCCCAGCTCCTGTTCACCTGATAAACCCAATTGTGTTGTCTTGGCTGAACTGTGTACCCTTGTTGTGTTGTTATTCCTCGCTATGTGTAAGCATGTTACTTCCTTATTCCTTGTGGAGTCATGCCGGGCTCGGGGGTGGCAGCATTGCTGAAAGATCTAAGAGCGTGCTATCCTATGGTTGGGTGGAACGTTGCAGCGACATAGCTGGTTGCGGAACGATTTCTTTATAAAGATAAGTAATCTTCTCTATTTTACTTCTGCAATCCTATTTACTGTTAATGATCATGATGAACATGTTGAATGCTTGTATGAATGTATGTTACTTCCACTGTGTATGGTAAATAATCCTGTATGCATGTTTTAGTTCAAGCATTTTATTTCAGCATTTCAACAATGATAATGAATGTACACATTCATGGGGCTAGATGCCCAAATGTTTTGGTGTGTAGTAGCATCCTCTTCGCTAGTCATAGGGTCGGGGATGTTACAGCGTGGTATCAGAGCTCATGTTGCAGCATGGGCCTGAATGGACCACCAAGATGCAGTGACAGAAGCTGGATTGCTTTCTGCCTAGTAAGGATCAAAATTTGATGACAACAAACTCCTAAAAATTGCCTAAGTGTTGACAGTCGGAACACTTAGTGGTTCAAACTTTCGACGTAGCAGAAGGGTTAGTGGAAGAGACTTCCGCTGTAGAGGAAGAGCTAGCAGAAGTGCGCCTGACGGAGGATGTTTGGAGGGAAAATTTGAAAATTTTGGCTAAGTGTTGAAATCATCGGCTATCGGAAGAAATTAGTTGTTCGTCCGTCCACCGTTGTAGAAGTCAAAGTCACTAGACTTCTGACGAGAAAGGACTTCCGATGTCGGTCAAAGTAAGTTCACCGATCAGAAGGAGATAGTAGTTCGAGTGTCCGCCATTGCGGATGGAGAAATGACTAGGCGTTCGACGAGAAAGATCTCCGACTGTCGATGCCGCAAGAAAATTAAGTCGAAATTTTTTCTAACTATAGAATATCATCGGCCAATCGGAAGTAGAAAGTGGTTGAGCGCCCGCCGTTGCGGAAGCCAAAACCACTAGCCTGCTGATGAGGAAAGATTGTTGCCGGAAGAAGAAAGCGGTTCGAGCGTCCGCCTTTGCGGAAGACAAAAGCACTAAGTCTTCCGACGAGAAAGACTGCCAACACCGAAAGTTCAAGATTTTTCTAAGTAAAGAGCGGCCATCAGAAGAAGTTAAGTGTTATGTGTGCCGCCGTTTCGGAAACCAAAAGAACTAACCTTCCGAAGGGTTAGAGGATCCGATTTTTGATGTACAGCAGAAGAAGCTAGTTGTTTCAATAGCCAATATAGTGGAGAAGTTAGTGTTTTGGACTGCTGAAACATCAAAAAGATAGTTGGGATGAGACCCGATTTTGTATAGGGAAAATTTGAGTTTTCAGTGGGATTTTTCTAGCAAATTTTGACTGTTATTCATTGGGATTTTCAGTTGTTTTTCAATGAATTTGCAGGGCTAAAAATGAGAAAAGAACCAGAATTTTCATGCGCCAGATTGCGCAAAAATTAAATATTTACAAAAAATCTTGACCCACATCGTCCCCCTCAGATAGACGTTCTTTGATGAAGGAAATCTTGTGTTTGGGAAAATTTGTTATTTTATGATTTTTTTCCAAGAAAAAGGTAAGTAGTTTTATTTATATTAATACTATGCATCTAATAGTTTGCTACTAACACATTGCAAAACTATAGATAACTTCCAAGAGCTGTACTCCAGAAAGAACGGTGTGGTAAAGCCAGAGGTGGTTCAGCCATGAGAACCCAGGATGGGTATGATGCTCGGGATTCTTACGAGCACGCAAAAGATGCCATGGGAGAAAATGTCCATAATAGGAATGATGACATTGAGTCCAATGCAAGGAGATTCCAAGAGACACCGTCAGATGTTGCAACCACCATGAGAAGCTTAATAAAATCCCAGGAAGAGCAGCAACAGTTGAATGCTGCCATATTGGAAAGTTTGGCAGACTTGTAGAAAAAGATAGATTTTGGACGAAGTACAACAAGACCAGAAGGTAGTAAGAGCAATACTAGGAGAAGGAGAAGGACTTCTAGTGGATCATCTGATTCTGAAGAATCCAGTGGAGGTACAAGCTCCTCTCCTCATAAAAGGAAAAGAAGAAGACACCTTAAGGATCGCTCTCAAGATGAGTTTAGGAAAGCTAAACCTCCTACATTTGATGGTGAGATAAAGACTGGACAAGAGGCTGAAGCTTGGCTTCTTGGGATAAAGAAGTACTTTCAGGTGCAGGATTATTCAGGAAACATGAAGGCACGAGTTGCCATATTCAATTTGAATGGAAAGGCATCCATTTGGTGGGAACACTTCAAGCAAGTAAAGAGGATCAGTGAAAGGAGACTTAAGTGGAAATAGTTCAAGAAGTATTTCAAGCAGAAATACCTCTCTGACCGGTATTATGATGACAAGATTAAGGAGTTCCATGAGCTGAGATTGGGACAGCGAACCATGGATGAATATGCAAATAAGTTTTTGGAGCTGTTGAGGTATGTACGGTACATTAGAGATGAAAAAGTGAATGTCCAATGGTTCCTAAGTGGATTGCCTCAAGCTTACAAAGATAGAATTGAGTTCTATGACCCGAGAACTCTCGAGGAAGCAATAAGAAAAGCTAAGTATTGTTATGAGCAAAGCAAAGGTAAACCTGATTACCATAAGGCATGGAAGGACAAGAAGAATGAAAAGTTGGACCAAAAAAAGAAAGGTTTCAAACCTTCTAGATTCAAGAATCAGCAGAAGCATCCCTCCCAAGCTACGAGTGATCCAGTTGGAGTGACAGGTGGAAAGCCTAAAGAGCCACATCCGAATAAAGGTCCACTCAAATGTTGGAAATGTGAAGGACCTCACTTGCGTAAAAATTGTCCACTCAAGAATGAGAGTGCAAGACCAACTTATAACATTCAAGAAGCAGAAACAGTGGGTCAAGTAGCAAGCGCAGTTCCTAGGATTTATGTAGCGCTGGAGGACCACCAGGCAGATCACTAATCAATTGTGGTTGAAGTAGCAGGTAAGATTGTTGAGCAATCTGTTTCTATTTTGATTGACCCTGGTTCTACACACAGTTACATTACCCCTAGAGTAGTGGATATTTGTGCTTTTAAGAAGGTAAAGCATAGGAAGTCTTGGTTAGTTTAGCTAGCCACTGGAACTAAGAGAAAGGTCAGTGAAGTGGTGGAGAAATGTCCATTGGTCATGGATGGGTTGGTAACTTGTGTAGATCTGAATGTTCTACCACTTAGTTCCTATGATTTTCTCATTGGGATGGATTGGTTAGAAGCTCACAGGGTGAAGCTTGACTGTTACAATAAGACTTTTGAATGCATAAATGAAGAAGGGAACCTAGTAGTTGTGAAAGGTATTCCAAAGGTGATTTCAGTAAGGCGGGTTTTAGCTATGTAGTTAAAGAAGTTCTGTAGGAAGGGTTTCCAGTTGTATGCAGCTCATATTTTGGAGGCATCAGGAGATGAAACTCCTAGGTTGGAGGATTATCAAGTGTTACAGGAATTTAGGGATGTGTTTCCTGATGAGATTCTAGGGCTTCCTCCAAATAGGGACATTGATTTCACTATTGAAATTGTGTTAGGAGAAGCACCAGTGTCCAATGCACCCTACAGGATGAGTACACAGAAGATGCTAGAGCTGAAGATGCAACTACAAGAGTTGTTAGAGAAGAAGTATATTCAGCCGAGTGTGCCTCCTTGGGGAGCACCAGTTCTGTTTGTAAAGAAGAAATATGGTACACTCAGGTTGTGTATTGATTATAGACAGTTGAACAAGGTTACGGTGAAGAATAAATATCCTTTGCCTAGGATTGATGACCTCTTTGATCAAATGAGAGGAGCAAAGGTATTTTCCAAGATTGACTTGAGGTATGGTTACCATCAGGTAAGAATCAAGGATGAAGACATTCATAAGACAACCTTCAGAACAAGGTATGGACATTATGAATTTGTAGTGGTACCATTTGGTCTCACAAATGCACCAGCTACATTTATGTGCCTTATGAATAGTGTATTCAGCAAATATCTGGACAAGTTTGTTCTTGTATTCCTTGATGACATTCTTGTTTACTTTGAGAATGTGGAAGAACATGAAGAGCATTTGAGATTGACATTGAAATTGCTCAGGGAGCATCAGCTATATGCGAAACTGAGCAAGTGTGACTTCTATAGAGATAGAATTCAGTATTTGGGTCACATTATCTCGGAGGAGGGTATATCTGTGGACCCTGAAAAGATTGAATCCATTATGAATTGGCCTACTCCAAGAAATGTGACAGATGTAAGATCTTTTATGGGACTTGTAGGATACTACTAGAGGTTCATTGAGGGATTCTCCAAAGTTGCACATGCCATCACTTCTTTGCAAAAGAAGGGGATGAAGTTCGAATGGACATTGAGGTGTGAAGAAAGCTTCCAGAGGTTGAAGAGTCTTCTCACTAGTGCACCAGTGCTGAAGGTTGGAGATCCAGAGAAAGATTTTGTAGTGTGTACTGATGCATGTGGACAAGGGCTTGGAGGAGTCCTTATGCAAGATAACCACGTGATATGTTATGAGTCAAGAAAGCTGAAGGAGCATGAGAATAACTATGCCACTTATGATCTAGAGCTTGCAGCCATAGTACATGCTCTCAAGATGTGGAGGCATTACTTGATGGGTAGGAGATTTTACCTTAGAACAGATCACTGTGGACTGAAGTATTTGTTTAATCAGCCTACTTTGAATGCTAGGAAAGCAAGATGGCTGGAGTTTTTATGTGAGTTTGATTTTGAAATCAAGAACATAAAAGGGAAAGAGAATAAGGTAGCTGATGCACTCAGCAGGAAGGTACATGAAATGCATGTGGCGTCCCTTAGTATTTGCCAATCAGATTTGAGGCAGCAGATTGTTAGTCATGCTGCTGGAGATGAATTGTATGAACAAGTAAAAGACATACTGCAACAGCAAAGTATCGAGAAGAGGTATGAGGGATATAAATTGGAAGAAGATGGACTTCTCACTTTTAAAGGTAGAATTTATATTCCACATGTGCAGATTTGAGGAGAATTGTTATGGATGAAATCCATCAAGCTCCATATTCTGGTCACCCAGGATATCAGAAGACAATTGCTACAGCTAGAAAGTAGTACTTTTGGCCAGGTATGAAAAAGGACATGGCTGAATACATTTCAAGGTGCATGAAATGTCAGCAGGTAAAGGTGAAGCATCAACATCCAACAGGTTTGTTGCAGCCTTTGTCAGTTCTAGAATGGAAATGGGAAGTTATTTCCATGGATTTTATTAGAGGATTGCCAATGACTCGGAGACAACATGATTCTATCATGGTTGTGGTAGACAAGTTGACTAAGGAAGCACATTTTATACCAGTGAAGTCTACGCACAAGACTGATGACATTGCAAAGATCTTCATGAAGGATATTTTTAAATTGCATGGATTACCTAGGGCAACAGTTTCTAATAGAGATGTCAAGTTCACTTCCAACTTTTGGAAGGGGTTGTTTGTAGATTTGGGTACAAAGTTAAACTTCAGCACTGCATACCATCCTCAGACAGATGGACAAATAGAGAGAGTTAATCAGGTGCTTGAAGACATGCTTCGCATGTATGTGATGGACAAACCAACCAAGTGGGAAGATTACTTGCACTTGGTAGAGTTTGCTTATAACAATGGACAGCAAGCATCCTTGGGGATGAGTCCATATGAAGCTTTGTATGGAAGACGGTGCAGGACACCAGTGACTTGGGACAACCCGGTAAATAGAATTGTGCTTGGACCAAAATTGCTCAAGGAAATGGAGCAAGAAGTTGTAAAGATTAGGCAGAATCTGAAAGTAGCATAGGACCGACAGAAAAGCTATGCAGATAAGCATAGGGTGAAAAGGGAGTTCAATGTTGGGGATCATGTTTACCTCAGAGTGAGGGCAAAGAAAAGTTCCTTGAATCTTGGAAGTTGTGCTAAGTTGTCACCTAGATATTGTGGGCCATTTGAAGTACTTGAGAGGATAGGGCCTGTTGCATATAAAATTGCATTGCCTGCTAATACTAGAGCTCATAATGTTTTTCATGTTTCTTTCCTTAAGAAATATGTACATGATCCTAACCATGTGATAAATTGGGATGTGATTCAGGTGGAACCCGAGGGAGAATTCCAAATCGAGCCGATGCGCATCCTCGACAGGAAAGTCACAATGCTCAGGAATGGAGCCATATGGCAGGTAAAGGTGCAGTGGGAGCATTACGGACCTGAAAAGGCTACGTGGGAGCTAGAGGATGCCATGCGATTGCCACATCCATTTTTGTTCAATCCTGCGGAACACTGAGGCAGTACCAGTGTAGCATTTTGTTCAAATTTTGTAAAGCACTGAGGACAGTGCTATTTAAGGGGGACGGGATTGTAATACCATGGTTTTAATCCCTGCTTGCATTAAAATAAATAGGATACATATGTTGTAAATAATCTTGGTGCGGAGCTCAAGGCCAAGGCCCCACCATGGATTTGTTCATGTTGTGTTCTTTATTAGGAATGGTCACCGATGGTATATCGGGACATGCGGCATATATTTAATTATGGCATCATGTAAACACACTTTTTAATTAAACCACTCAACCAGCTATGTTCGCAGCAACTAAATTGAGAAAGGGCATGATTCCAAAGGATAAGGAAAAAGGGGGGGGATGTGGAACATTGAGTCACGAGGAAAAATTCTATGTGTCGCCACCTCCCTTGGTTAATTTTCCGTTTGTTAGCTGAGGCAGCGATTGGATGGGAAGCAGACCACTACAACGCCACGCTTGCTCTCCTCTCCACGATGTGGGAACCGTTTCTTCCCCACTCCCTCGGATCTTGGCCATTCGTCTTCCTCATGAAGGACGGGGGAGTAAAACATTTTACCAATCGTTGTGTGGGGGTTTGCCCTCTCTCTCTCTCGTGCTGATTTCTGGTCTGTAATTCATTTTTCTTCCATCCACACAGAGAAGCGAATTTTTCCTCCATGCATTGGACTGTGTACTGTTTTCGTTCACCATTCGAATCGCAGTGGAAATTATTGGGATTGCTTTTCCACGAATTGATGTAATCGGGGGTGATTCTTCCTGTGAATCCGCATTGAACTGTGTATGTTGGCTGTGACTTTTGATCATTTTCTAACCTGTGTAAGTTTCCCAGCGAAAATATTGAAGGTTGGATCGCTGTGGGTTCATCGGATTGGTCCCTGGACTATTTTTGGGTTGGTGAATGATGGCTTGAGATGCTTGACAAACCTGGTGGAATGAGAACCACACAGACAGAGCTATTGAGTTGGATTTCTTCTCCACAACCCCTAAAAAGCACTGGAGGGAAGATCAGGGTCTGAGGGACTGCGATGCAGAGAAGGGGCTGACTTCCTTGTGTTGGGTGTGTGTGGGTGTCCTAGAATCCAGGCTGGTTCTGGTGTTGGTGTCTGCAGCTCTTCAGTGAGCTCACCAGCTTAGCATTAGCCTTTCCCCAGTTCCTGTTCGCCTAATAAACCCAATTGTGTTGGCTTGGATGAACTGTGTACCCTTGTTGTGTTGTTATTCCTTGCTATGTGTAAGCCTATTAGTTCATTATTCCTTGTGGAGTCATGCCCAGCTCGGGGGTGGCAGCATTGTTGAAAGATCTAGGAGCGTGCTAGCCTATGGTTGGGTGGAACGTTGCAGAGACATAGTTGGTTGCGGAACGATTTCTTTATAAAGATAAGTAATCTTCTCTATTTTACTTCTGCAATCCTATTTACTATTAATGATCATGATGAACATGTTGAATGCTTGTATGAATGTATGTTACTTCCGCTGTGTATGATAAATAATCCTGTATGCATGTTTTAGTTCAAGCATTTTATTTCAGCATTTCAACAATGATAATGAATGTACATGTTCCTGGGGCTAGATGCCCAAATGTTTTGGTGTGTAGTAGCATCCTCTTCGCCGGTCGGAGGGTCGGGGACGTTACAAATTGGTCCATGATATATTTTTAAAGGTCATGGAGAGTCATTTGTTGTTGATCAATTATGAACAACTCAATGTAAATTATTTTCCTTTACATTAATATATTAGCTCAAGTGGTCAGATTGGCTAGGGATGTGTATTATTTCCTTCTTTGAGGATTTCCACCACATAATAACATGGCATCATTCTTTGAGGGTTTTCCCCACATAATAATATGGTGTACCAATCTTTGATCTGTTTCTATGATTGGTTTCTTAAGGTTTTCAACCTAAGTGGAAATACCTTATTTTTTAGACACTTTCAATATGTTTCAAGACCAAATTCCAAAGAAAATAAAAATACAATATATTTAGTGATCTAAAATTATGTTTTGTCAATTTATGATAATGATTACTAGGAAAAAACTCATTTTAAATCATCATTATCAACAAAATTTTCCTTAGGTTGTATTACAACAC
This sequence comes from Pseudotsuga menziesii, assembly GCA_001517045.1. NCBI lineage: Eukaryota > Viridiplantae > Streptophyta > Pinopsida > Pinales > Pinaceae > Pseudotsuga > Pseudotsuga menziesii. The sequence continues at coordinate 153,990 of LPNX010107250.1, forward strand.
AATAGGTTAGATTCATCTTAATCTAGATTTATCAAGAGTATATAGAAATCAAATTTCTAAAAAAAAAGTTATGTTTGCTTATGGAAGGATTTTATGCCTTTATGCATTTTAGTAGATCAAGAATTATAATGGATTGAAGGTGTTTTTTATTTTTAATAAATAAAAAAACCAACCATATTAACAATAAAAAACAATATGGGAGAGGATGTGCTCGGGTTGAGGATGAATGGAGGAAACGAGGAGGAAGGCGTTTTTTAGTTTTTGCAGGTGGGTGAGGTTTTGACGAATGATGGGGGAGGACGAAGGGGTGGAGTCTCGACCTCTAACCCCAAGAAGCATAGGAAATGGAAATTGGGGAGATAGCAATAAACCTGTCTGTAAGTCAAATCCAGGGTACAGTAGGCAAGGGTAGAAAACCAGGGAAATGCATGCCAAAAGCTACCTTGATTCCATCCATGGTGGTTAGATCTTCAAAACTGAGAGATTAGATACAGTTTATGTTGGATCATGCCCTAATTGGAAAATTTATAGGCATGAAACCATCGAAGAAAGCACTGATATGGTGGATCAATTCTACCTGGAAACCGAATGGGGCATTTTGATCTCCATTTGGGCTCAAAGGGTTTTTCATGATCTCATTTATCAATCTAGAGGATAGGAACTGTATCTTAAATGGAGGCCCTTATTTCTATTATTTTGTAGGTTTGTTCTTGCTCCCATGGAAAGAAAAATTATGTCCTCAATGAGAAGAAATGAGAATTTCCCTAGTGTGGATTAGGCTGTACTCTCTTCCTAGTAAGTATTGGGATCTAGAAATATTGGAAGATCTGGGAAATTGATTAAGATCTCTAAACAAACAAATATTTAATTTCACACTGCCTATGCTCTAATTTGTGCTTATATGGACCTATCTAAGGAACTACCGGAAGAAATTAGGATGACATGGGACGATGAGGACTGGACACAAACCCTCGACTATGAAAAAATTCCTTTCCGATGTCACAGATGTCATGAATACGGTCACTTATTCAGGGAATTCCCTATGAATGAAACTAAACTAAATCCAAGGAAGGAAGGAGATCATGCTAATCAGAATTTTACAGAAGTCTCATCCTGGAAGAGAGGAAGCCGAAAATAGGAAAATCAAGAAATACATAAGAAAATTGCTACCTCAAATCCTTTTGGAGTATTGGAAGATAAGGAGGAGGATACCTTGGAAAAACTGAGCACCTCGAATAAGGTCCCCAATCCAAAGGATGGGAAGCCTGATCAAAACCATTTAAAAGATTCAGATCTGGAAAATAATAACAAAGATGAAAGTATGGGGCAGGAATCCGAGGAGGAAGCAGAGGATATGGATTTAGGGGAATTGGATCTGGAAGGGATTGAAAAAGCATGCACAGAGAAAGAGAAAGGGTACGCCCCCCAGGATGAAGTTATCCTCCTTAAGGAATATATTATGAAAGCCAAAGGCTCTAATTCATTGGGTATCAGGTCGGAATCTCATAAAGAAACAAAAAATAAATCTAAGGAGCAGCGCAAGAAGACAGGACGAAAAACAAACAAAAAAAGGGTTGCAGAAGTAAAAAGGAGGTTGGTTGAGTTGAGACAATACCTAACAATCAAATATGCCCTAGGGTTGTAAGTTTACCCAATGAATCTCCTCTCCTAGAAAATTAGAGGCTTAAATAGCCCAAGAAAGATCAAATTTCTGAGTAAAAAGATTAGGAAGACAAACTGGACTATTCTCTTTTTGCAAGAAACAAAGTGTCTAGCAGATGAGATCCAGGAGCTTAAGGGGAGAATCTGGGCAAGATGTAAAAGTATGTTGATAAATTCAAGAGGTTTTTCTGGGGGTCTAGGTATCCTTTGGGATCCCTCCCGAATTAGCCTAAGTGGGTTTCAAGAGACTCGATACTCGCTTACAACAGATTCTAGGGTTGCGGGTTTTCCCATCAAAGGGATGTTGACGAATGTCTACGGTACTCAAGGGGTAGGGGAAAAATAGGATTTCCTTGGATCTCTCATACATTTGAACAAGAGCTGGCCTAAATCCCACTATGTGGTGGGAGGAGATTTCAGCCTCATCACTTCTTTGGAGGAAAAAAGAGAGGAAGACGCCGATTGGAGGAGGAATGTGCTATTTTTCAGGGAAACCATAGAGGACCTTGGTCTGGTATACATTACTCCAGTGGAAGGATGGTTCACCTCGAATAATTGTTGGCACTTGGGCAGACCCGGGTTAACACTGTATACTTCGCACCAACAAATGACCCACTGTGTTGGCCCTTTCGACAACAACCTGCGCGCAGGTTGCAGTCTCACCCGAAACAGCAATGGGGTGCCGCAGAATCAGGTTTCTGCATGCAAAGAGGGGGATTACTGTACCGTTGCCTTTCTAAACAATTATTATTCAACTTCCTTATCATTCATTCACATATAAATTCAGAGCATAAAAGACAAACCAAATGTGCATAACCCACTGCAGGGAATTCACTGCGAAGCTAGATATTAGCAGAGATCTTATGTTATCAGATGTAATCAGTTAGATGCATGAAAATAACAGAAATGGAAACAACACAACAAAACCACGACACCACATATAACGTGGTTCACCCCCAGTGTAGGGGCTACGTCCACAAACTGCGTTTTATTCCTCTTTCCTCAAAACCACAGTTTATCTGCGCACACAGCTGCAGATCTTTCTTCTTTCCTAATAGCCGCGCACACAGCAGCAGGCTTCTGCGTACACCGCTGCAGATCTTTCTTCTTCCTTACAAAAACCCTCTGCGCACACAGCTGCAGAGGTCGTCCACGCACACAGCTGGGACTTGTCCTTTCCTTACAAAACTCAATCTTACTTGCCTTATCTTTTCTTACATCAAAAAGCCTAACCTCTCCATTTTACATAAGCGCTTATTTATACTGCGCGGCTTTACAAAACCCTGGTCTTAAACCATGGGCACCCACAAAACCCTAAACCCTGGATTTAAACCATGGGCTTATTACAAACAGAAAGGGTTTTGACTTACCCCGCCACCCCTAAGACTATTTTGACCCATCGCTCCACTTATAAATTAACCGCGGAGTTACCCCTTATGGAGTATGCGCTCCAACAGGCCCCTAAGACTCACTAGTGGCCCGTCCCGGGACACTCTGCAGCTTCCCTGATGGCCTAATATCGCTGAGGTGACATAGTATACTTGTTGAATGAAGTTCTCCATGCTGCTGCCAGTTGCATACTTCTGTCCTTTGCAGCAGGTTTACTGAAGAAAGGCGTCTCGACCACCTGCATCAACGTCCGGTTCTCGGATGGCCTATACTTGACCATCCACGACTTTGGGGTCCCCTGGAATTGCGTGTCCAGCTACATGGAGAGCCTACTTGGCGTAGTTCCACGACACCAACAGTCAGCGCAGGGGGATTACCCAGAATCATTCCGCAAAAGCTTATGACAAATTGAATTGCCAATTTATGAAGAAAATGCTTGAAGATTTTGGTTTTAGTGGGAACTGGATTAACTGGGTTATGAATCTAGTTTCGTCAGATTTTTTCTCCATCCTTGTGAATGGGGTTCCCTCTAAATTCATTCAACCCTCAAGAGTCCTTAGACATTTGGATCCCCTGTCGTCATTCTTGTTCATTCTCATGGATGAAGGGTTTGGGAGATCAATTTCGGCCCTAAGAGAAAACAATACCATAAGAGGATTCAGGGTGACCAATGGAGGGGAGAAACAAACCCACCAACAATGTTTTGATGACACTATGCTAATGGGGCATCCCTCCGTTTAGAAGGCTAGCGGTTTCAAATATTGTCTGGAACTTTTTGGCAGAGCATCAGGTTTAGAGGTGAATAAACAAAAATCACAAGTTTTCTTTTTCAACACCCCTAGGGTTACTCGACACAATATCTGTCAAATACTAGTGTTATAGGAAAGCTCCCTTCCATCCAAATACCTTATCACCCCCCTAATCAACTCCATTGCAAAAAAGTGATCTTGGACTGACCTGCTTGAGAGTATGAAGAAGTGCCTGGGGAATTAGACGTTGCGACTGTTAAACCTGCATGGTCTCCTATTTCTGGTAAACTCTGTTCTAAAAGAAATGCCGACATATTTGTTTTCTTCTATGATGGCTCCAAAATCCATTTGAAAGGATCTATGGAATATGCAAATAAAATTCCTTTGGAGCAGATCATAGGATCCCTAGTTACGGGCCCTGGTCAAATGGGATACAGTCTTCTCAACAAAGTATCAAGGTGGGTTGGGGCTTCGGGACCCGAAAAAGGAAAGCATAGTGGTTGCGGAAAAATTCTGGTCGTGCTAGGTAACTCACACCCAGGAACCTTGAGCTAAATTATGGCATGAAAAATATGTGGAAGGATGGGACTACCAAGATCTTATTTGGTTCTCAGAAGATAAACCACGGTCGCACATTTTACGCATGGCATGGCAACGGCGAAGTTTGGTTCAAGACCACAATTTTTGGGAGGTCCAAAATGGTTATACAGTTAGGGTATGGGGGGATTCATGGTAATAACTCCCACCTCTGGGTAGGGGCAAGGAATTCCATCTCATCCAGGTGCAGTGTAGTTCCAAAGGCATTTCCAGGGTTAAGGATCTATAGGGGGACCATGAACCCATGAACTCTTACCACTCCTGGGCTCCTTGAATATGGATGGAACGGTTAGGTCCAAGGGTGGAAGTTGACCATTTGGAAGAGGAACTAGCAAACCAAAGCATCAGGCAGCATGAGGGTAATGACAAAATTTGGTGGGTTTACTCTCAAAAGGGTAATTTTCTTTGAAAGAAGCCTACAACATTTTGATACGAAGCGATATGAACTAGGAGGACCAAATCTGGAGCAATTTATGGGAGAAGAAGGTATGGCCCAGGATCTCAATTTTTTGTTGGGTAGTGCTAAGGAAAAAAAATTAATAGGATAAAACTTACAAAAACAAGGGATGTTCAAACCATACCGATGCTCCCTGTGTGAACATACGGAGGAGACTTCTGTACACCTTCTAGACTCCTGCAAATTCTCTTCAACACTCTAGGACCGTGGGGTGATGATCTTCCATTGTTTGGACAGGTTAAGACATAACCCAGTCGACACTCTGATGGAATGGCCCAAAAAACCTTTCCAAAATCGAATTCTTAACCACATTTGGGAAATTTTCCCCCTGTTTCTCATATGGGAAATATGGTGTGAACGCAACTCAAGAACTTTTTGTGATAGTGAAAGTCTAGTTAGCAGAGTCTGAGGATGTATTACCAGTAAAATAATTGAAACAATTCTCACGGAAAAATGGGAGAAGGCAGATTGGGATCCATCTAGTTGTGAGAGACATATCCTTCAAGCCTGGGGCTTCATGGGTATTTCGACTAAGCTAATGGAAAGTGCAGAGGAGACACAGAACCTGTAGAGTCTGGATAGATGGTTTCCTCCTCCAAAGGGCTTGTCCAAAATAAACTTTGACAGGGCGTCTAAGGGTAATCCAGGTCTAGTCGATTACAGATTCATTGTTCGAGACGAGTGGGGTGCTATGAGAGGATTTGGTTACGGTTTCCTTGGATGGGAGACCAAAAACACAGCAGAAAGCGAGGGACTTCTACAGGGTCTAGAATGGGTAATGGAAAACAATAGTATGTCGTTGTTATTGGAAAGTGACTCTCAAATTCTCATCAACATGGAAAAAAAACTAGAGAGTGGCACCCAGAGCATCAAGGTGGTATCCTCGTATCATTTAGAAGGGTGGGTGGAACTCCTACGAAACCTTCTGATTAATGGGCTAGCAGCACGGTTTTCCCACATTAGGCAGAATGACAACAAAGTTGCGAACGACTTGACAATCCTAGGCATTGAAACACACATGACTGTAAGAGTGAAGGATTGGGACATGATCCCAAATGTGATGGAGTGAGATAGGTGTAGGTTTCTTAAAGCACATGACAAGGAAAATCTCTAGGTGGGTTTCAGGATAGGACACCCTGCATGTGTCAGATCATGCAAGCACATGGTTGCATGTGGTTGAGATCGCTTACCTTAAGTGATAGTGAGGGGCCTCCTTAATAACATCCGACATGTTCATAGGAATAATCCCAGACGACATATGGAGGTACGAAGTGACATGAAGATTGTAAGTGGTAATGTTAAATGTGGGAATGGAAATATTTGTTTAAGGACAGCGGATGGGAAAGGAGGCATAATAGCCCATCGTGCGAAAATGATGACTAATGGAAGGAAGACGCTAATTAGCAGGAAGCAGGATGGTAGAGCGAGAGATATGAGCTTGTTGTTTGTTTTCCCTTCTCCTCCCTGTGCACAAGTTTGGATTTTATTGAATTGTGCTAGTGTGATAAAAATGGAGGGTGATAAGAGCCAAGGTAAATGACTGTTTGAATAGATGGAGGTTCTAGAGCAGGTGTTGTGGGCTCAAAGACAAGCTCTTTGGGAATCTCGTATCTATGAATTAGAACTCCCTCTGGAGATCCAGAACCGCATAGTAGAAATAGAGAATAATCTCTGGCAAGAGCTGGATCGCCAAAATTTGCGTGAGGAGTGTAATAAGGCTGAGGAATGGATCCTCAACCCAGGCCACACATTTGGACATGTGATTTAGTATGAGAAGATGATGACGGTGTATTTTCTTATGAAGAATTTAGTTGGTCAGGCGGCATGGGATAGGGGGAATGTTGAAGCAGGTGATAATGCTCATTAGAGGAAATTTGAGGTCTAAAATGGGCCTCCTAAGGAAAATAATAAAATAATAGTTATTAATTTTGGAGGAAGAATGAAAAAAACTACTTTTTGTGTTCATATTTTCGACATATCTCCTTGTGTTTTTACTCAAATTCTGAGTGGGAGAGCTTGTTGGATGCGGAATTAAATTCCGCATCCAACTAGTACTCACACTACATACTTTTTATGGACCTCGCTACCCCAAAAATAAGAAATACCTGAAAAACATGATGATGACATCATCATCATGTTTTTTAGGTATTTTTTGTTTTTGGCATAGCGAGGTCTGTCAAAAGTATGCAGTGTGGGTACTCGTTGGATGCAGAATCAAATTCTGCATCCAACGAGCTCTCCCGCTTGAAATTTGAGTAAAAACACAGGGAGATATGTCGAAAATACAAACAAAAAAAGTAGTTTTCTTTTATGACAAATATGTCAATTCAACCATTATGGTTGACTCATTTTATTGAAATTCTATTGGTTCTTGAATTCCAACTCACAAAATTCATTGTTGGTGCGTTTTCTTATAAGGCCCATTTTAGACCCCAAATTTCCTCTAAGGATCAATGGAGGTTCTCCATCTCAGCAAATTTCCAGCGTGTGGAAGCAAAAGGGGATTTCCTTATCTCGTACCTAGGCTTTCAACTCCCGCCTTCTCCACCCCCTCATGAGCCAAAACCAAATTTTACTTGCACTAGTCAGGGTGGTGGGCAGGACCTTGCTTATATTTTACTGTAATCCAACTAATGGATGGGTTGGGTTGGGCCATGTTATTAGTCTCTTTCTTCTTTTATTTTTTTCTGACCTCCTTAAGGTCTTGTTTTCAAGGGTTATGGGCCTGGTTTTTTCCTCCTATAATGTCGTAAGGTGCCAATTCAGACCTATTTTGTCTCTAAAAGGTTTGGAGGGTGAATGCTTGCTCCTGCAAGCATGGGGTTGATCGGGATTGAGTATGTATTTTCATTTTGGGTATTTGTGGGAATGGGGTAAAAGATCTTGGGGCTGTGAATTTTGGAGGAAAGGATCGTGTTATTTTCTACCATGAGACGATGAAAGGCTGTGTAATTTTGTTCTGTAAGGACTTTCAATGTTGTTAATATAATGTGAATACTTTTACTTAAAAAAAACAAATATAATAATAAAATAAATCAATTAGATATATCTTCACCTCAATTATTTAAGAATTCAGAGATTGTGATAAATATCTTTTGGATTTATCTCAATGCTTTATATATATTCTTTATTTAGTAGAAAAATATATATAAACTAAACCAAGTTGTTAAGAATCTCTATATAAGTTATTAAAATTTTCTAAATAAAATATTAATGTAAAATGATATTCCAACATAAAATTATAGATATTATATTTTAATATATATAAATAACAACTCCAAATCAAAATAACAAAACAAGATATCAAATGGGTATTGTCACATTAAATGAGAAAAAAAAATAATCCAAATATCAAAACAAGTGAAATTAGCAACATAGTTGCTAAGTACCTTCCTTTTAAGAAAAGTTTGAAGAAAACAGTAACAAGCTTGATTTTTTAAGTGGTATAAGGAATTAAACATTAATAAATATATAACCCAAAAGAACAAAAAAAAAAACATACTAATATTAACATTAATAAACTTTAGATTTTTAAATCAAAATAATTAAATATAGAAAAAATAGCATTAAATGTATATTTTATAATATGTAACATTAAATGTATATTTTATATTTCTTTAGAATATTATAATGAGATTAAATGAGAGTTGGAATATTAGATTTTTTTAGAGTGTGGTACACATTATGTATGGGACTTTAGTTATGTTAATGAGATTTTGATCATGGAGAAAAATATACTCAAGAACCATTAATATTTTTTGATGAAGTCTATAAGAACTTGTGAATAGATTATTATGAGTTTTTTAAATATGATCACTAGGTAATAATTTGTGGGTTGGGAAAAGTTTGTGTTGTCTGTCTAGAATGGCATATACAAATGGAAAGTGCCCATAGCTTGATTCCAATGCATACGAGTCATCTTAATGTCGTGATTTGAACTTGGGTGGGGAGAATAACATCCAATCCTCCCAACCACTCGATCAAACTCTAGTTAAGAGTATTCCTTAAAAAATAAAACATCCAACAATTTCTATTGCTTGCTAATTATGATGTGCATCGAGCTTTCCTTTAATCATGGTATTAAAGTTAAGGATTAGATGATGTCAATATATGCACCCAACTGTTATTACAACACATAGATAAATAAATAAATATATGTATATTTAGAGTACAAACTAACTATTATCTATATAGTTAGTTAGTCTATAAATGGAATACAAAATTTTTAGAAACATAAAACTTTATCTTAAACAAAAATCTATTAAAAAGATTTTACATATTTTTGATATGATGATTTGGAACTTAAGACTTAAAGCCTTTTTTGAACACATACACAAATCAAAACATATTTTAACACTTACCATTCAAAACTCGATTTAATTAGTTCACCTAACCTAAAATTAATAATAATAATTTTTTTTAATCAAAATTTGAAGGAGAAGTCTAGGGAAGGGACAAATTTCCCTAAACCTTTTTTACCAGAATCCAATGTTTTTTTTTTTTTGCAAATTTATTAGTATTTCAATGGTGATTTTGAAGGTATAAATAGATTCAACACCTTCAAAAACCTCAAGGCACCCAAAATTTTGAAATTTAACAACTATAATCTCAATTTCTAGAATTTTCAACCAATTTTATCTAAAAAAATAGTTCAAACATGCGTGAATTAGTCAAATTTGTCTCTTGGTTAGACTATCTCAAACTTAAAACTCAAACTTATCTGTGAGGTATAATCATAACCCACATACACAAACCCAAATGCATCTTGTATTTTCTTTAATACTCAACATTTAAAACCCCCTTGCTTATTAACTCATTTTTATTCCATTATAAATTCTTTAGTTCACACCATGAATTGAGACTAATATCTTATGAATAATTAGCAAATGGGTTAATAATATTTAGATAAAATAATCAAATACCATTGACATAACCGATATGAAAGATAATTATTTTGCACAACACAATACATTTCCTATAACTATGCATTTACTTTGCATTTCCATATTGATTTAATTACTAACATAATTTCTTTATTATCATTATTTTATGTATTGTTACGTAAACATGGTTTTAATTATATTTATTAAAATGGTTTAATATAACTCATTTAACATAATAATAACATAATTAACTCAATATATTTATTTTTTGCCATTAAAATATTTTTGATGCTTACAAACCAACTTGGATTTCTATCTTTTTCGTATACCATTTAGGTAAAACATTGGTAGGTTATTACAAAAAGAAAATCGTTGGTTCTTAAAAATTATATGTTCAACCTATCCCATCCTCACATCTACCCAACCATATCAATAAAAATATCGGCCACAACATTTAAAAATCCAAAAACTTACAAGTTCCCGAAATTTCGATGACATAAACACAAATTTGGTAATTTAAATGCAAATGTCTGTTATGGCCGCGAGCGTGAGATGCAGCAATAGAGGCACGCAAATTGGGGAAATTTACGGTATCATGTTGCATGTCACTATAGCCATTGATGTGAAACGAGCATCACGAAATTGACAGGATTGCGTGGGAGATAGACGAGTCGTCTCATAATTTATTTTAATTTTAAATGTCATTGGTATAATAAATGACATTAAATTTTAAAAAAACTTAAAAATAAGTGTTGTTAGATTATTAAGATTTGTTGAGCTTTAGATACTTGTTAAAGAAATTCTATAATTATAAAAACAAACAGAGTGTCCGACAGGTGGCCTAATTTTATGTTTCTTATAGCAAACTCCAGTGCTCTTATTTAAAACTATTTTGTTAATTTTATATTTTTATATATCGATATCTATTTTGTTATCTTCACTTGTGGGCTTCTAGTGTCAACACTTTCTAGAACCAATAACAGCAAAGTGGGCAGGGCAGGGTGAAGCCGCGATGCTCCCAAGTCACATAGTGAATAGTAGGGTGCCAATGTGAAGAGTTCGTAAGGAGTTTGAAGCTTTCAAGTTATTCTAAGCAAATTTACCAATGTTCTTGCATACTACCTATAAATTACAATTAAGTAAACTATAGACTATGGAATTCATTACCTACGGATTTTAATATAGTATTGAGAATTTGCTTGGCATTTATGGCGTAATACTGTCGACGACCTCTTTTCTTCTTTTTAAATAGTCATTTATAGTTTAGGAGATGTTTTATTATTTATATTTAATTTAATGTTAACATAGAGAGTTATAAATATTAATTACTTTTATCTAGTTTATTCATTTTTTTTGCAATTTTTAGTTTACCAAATTTCTCTATATTAGTATGTCAGTAGCATGTCATTTCTCATATTTTAAATATAATGTGTTAATTGACATTTGCATGTTATTATTTCATATAGTTGTTTTTAAGAAGAAAGTCATGTTTCGAATACAATAATTATTATTGAATAAATTTTAGTAATCATTAAGCCATTGGTTACAAATGGAAAATTCTTTGTAATGATCAATAAGATTTGTTGATTATTGCTCTGTTATAATGGTCGTGGTAAATATGAGGCCGAAATGGTGGCTCCTTGTTGATCGTTTCTCCCTTGAGATGGTTGGGTCAAAACTATGGCTTCAGAGAGTTCATTTGTATTTTTAACAAGAACAATTAGGGAGTTTTGCATTGAAAAAAGCTTTGGATGAGTTGAGAGCAAGAAATACAGAGAGAAGGGAAGTTGATGACCTCTAACAATACTGCCATATTCCTATTGGTAATCCTTGGAGAGAAATCCCAATTGTTCCAAGAACATTTTCTTTTGATACTCCAATCTATTTTACAAGTGTATATCCTCACAAATTGTGAACATAACAAAATGCAGAAACAAAACATTAAATCTAACTTGGTTGAGATGTCAAAAGCCCCTTAAACATGGGGCCCAATCAACTTTGGTATCCCAACATGATATTTGCTTTGAATTCCTTTTCTTGCCTTTGTTTGATTGTCGTTCTTCCTCTTGTGAGAGGACGAGAGGGAAGGGATGTATCTTAAATTTCCAGAAATTGAATTCTTTTAAGAGGGGGGGATTCAGTTCTTAGTTTGCCTTCTCTACTAAGACTATGAAACTAGAGACTATTTCAGCCAACCCTTCGGGGGCTAGAGCATCTTGTACATGCCATGTTTCTTTCCTAGAAATTCCTAGAAACTGACAAGATTGAATCATAATCTCTCATTTCCACCTTTTTGGGGTTTGAAAGAGGGGTGCTTATTGGACTCTTTTCCCCTACTATTTCTAGCTCCAATTCTTCCAGATCTTTGAGGGTTTCAAATTTATTGTTGCTTTCCAAGGGGATTCCTACAATATCCAAGTTTTCTTTGCGCGAGGGCTTTAGCATCAATTAGAAACTATCTTGAACTTTGTAACTTTGATTTTTAGACCTTTTGTAGATTGTTGTCTTGTTTTAGTTTTGGTAAAGTGTCCATATACATGACAAGCACTACATTTAAACATAATCTTCTCATAGTCCAGTTCATGGATGTGGCTCTAGCCCTCGACATTAAGTTTTAGAGCCTCTAGAATCCCTTTCTCAAGGTTAATCTCTACAAAAATACGAGAGCAAGAGAACTTGACCCCCTTCTAATTCACATTGTCCAAAAAATGGCCCAGCTTATTGTCGATGCCCATGAGTGAGTTTTTCCCCCAAAGGTGAAGATGGAGATAGGGAAACCCTACCCATACTTGTGCAATTGTTATCTCTGCTTCTAGGTTAAAGTCCAGAGACCAAGGAGCAAGAAACATTCCTCTCCAACCCATGAAAAAGGGTCCATGTCTAAAAAACCAGATCTCTATCATCTTTGTGTAGAAAAATAAAGGCAAAGTAACCCCTACCAATAGAAAAATGAGTTACCCAAACCCGCAACAGAGGGGCCTAATGCTCTACAATCCATAGTTCCATCGCTTTGGGACTAAGACAGAGCCTACTAAAATTTCCAATGAGTGCTTGTTTAGAGAGAGCGAGTGCTTTCTTACACGAATATGAGGGAGAGAGATCCACTGAAGGTATTTTGTCCAGTTTTTGAAAAGAAAATTTTGGGGCAAGGATTTTGGCAGAGGCTTAAACGACTAGACGACTACCTTGAAGGCTTGGAGCTTGTCTAATTTGCACATCCTGGTATTTCAACTACCAAAATGATCTCTAAACGGTACCAACGACAACTATAAGCAATTGCAATGGTAAACTTGTGAGCACCAACGAATTGCCCCTCTGAAACTCCACACAAGAAGCTTCACGACGACAGAACATCAACTTCAATAACAAATAAAAAAGACTCCATAGACTTCATCTTCAAAGAGTTCAATATTATCTTCTTGTTTTTAATGTTTTAATAATTTTTATTCTTAAAGAAATTTCAAAAATATATGGAAAGCAGTTCAAAGTCTTTGCCACCCAAGTATATTAACTATAGTTAATGAATTAGATAGTAGATATTATATGAATTTTTTTTAAATTTGTTTTATAAATCATTTTTATTTATTTTAAAATTTTGATAATTAAAATCGCTCAATCAGTCATAAAATCAAATGATTATATTTAAAAAAAAACTTTTTTATTTTTATTTTACATAATATTAAATTTAATATTGAAATTATGCACAACATTGTAAAACTTTATGTTTTAAAAACCAAATTAATGGAAATCAAAAGAGTTTGACTTTGCAACATGAACTTATATTAATTTAATAACTTAAATTTACAAACTGTTTTGAACTTTTGATTTGCAACCAAACCATATTAATAAATAATTAATCCACCGTAAAACAAGATGTCAATAGAATTATAATTTGAATGCGCACCATAAAATCAACAGCGACAGCAAGTCGATTTCAGTCTCATCCTGTCAAACTTATTATAGAGATGCGCACCATAAAATCAAATATATAAGCATTTAATAAAACTTTAACCGCCTTTGAAATATACAGAGGAGAATCTTCGTTCTTGGAGCTGGTTCCATGTGGGAATTAGCATATTGAACTATCTGCTTGAGGAAGTTCCTCTTCCTTGGCCGGGTGGCCTCTTTCTCTTATCGGACTATTACCTCTATGTTGCTCAATGGTGCTCATTGATGTTTTGATGGACTATGTTTTTCGTCTCATGTATCATTTTTGGACTATATTGACATATACTAAGAATGAAAAAAGGTCATGACAGAGCTCTCTCCCGGAATGTGCCAACTGCCCTCGATTGCCAGCATGCAGTGCTATGATGAAGCCTTCCTCCAGTAGTTGGTGCAACTCCTCCACTACTCCCCCACCCCACTGTAGTTTCCGGCATCCAGAAGCATAAACTGTGTCCAATCTATTCACATGTTTAAGACCTGGCATCTCTTTTAACTCTGAGCACTCCCTAACATCTAGTAATTGAAGCTCTGTCAGCTGCGCCAATCGTTCCAAACATACCAATGTTTCAACACTTACCAATGTTTCAACACTTGGCAGCTCCTCCAATTGCATGCACCCATCAATGTTAAGCGTTAGAAGCTTTGTCAAATGCTCTAACCCCTGTATGCTCTTAAGCTTGACTCAATTAAATGCCCACAACTCCTTCAAATATTCCAATGTTTCAATACTTGGCAGCTTCTCCAATTCCATGCACCCGTTAAGGTTCAGCGTTTGAAGATTTGTCAACTGCCCCAATCCCTGTATGCTTTTCAGCTCGACACAATCAAATGCACATAACTCCTGCAAAGATACCAATTCTTCAATACTGGGTAGCTCCTTCACTAATGTTCATCATTCGAAGCTCTGTCAGCTGTTCCAACCCATGTATGCTCTTCAGCTTGACACAATTAAATGCACAACTCCTTCAATGATGCCATTTTTTCAATGCTTGGAAGCTCCTCCAATTCCATGCACCAATTAATATCCAGCTTTCGAAGCTTTGTCAACTGCTCTAAACCCTGTATGCGCTTCAGCTTGACACAATTAAATGCACAAAACTCCTCCAAAGATACCAATGTTTCAATGCATGGCAGCTCCTCCAATTCTATGCACCAGCGAATGTTCAATTTTTGAAGTTTTGAAAGACCAGAAAGCCCCCCTACTTTTATCAACGAAGCACAATCAGTCAACTTTAGAGTTATCATTGTTGTTGGCAATGCTCCAACCTCCACAAGACCATCACAATCCTCAATTTCGACATGTTGAAGGTTGAGGCAAACATCTTCAGAACAGGATACCTCCGAAGCGTCTCTTGAATTGGAAAATGTTTCAATTTCCCCTTTACTTTTTTTAAAGGAGTATGTCTTATTTTTGAAGTTGCAGCGTCCGTATGTTAAAACTGATGAAACACCAACATGCAGACACTTTGTTGAAAAAAAAAAGACCACACCCAGACATAGTACTACGACAGTAAGGCAGAGTATCAGTATATAATCTTTAAAAAAATGGTAAGCTTCAATTCTTGACACACGTCTTTAATCACTAAAAGTCCAAATATAATACGACAGCAGTGCCATCAGCGGTTTCAGTATATAATATTTAAACAAAAAATGGTGAAGGAAACTTCAATTCTTCACACGTATTTAACCATTTAAAGTCCAGATATAATACGACGGCAGCGCCATCAACGGTTGCAGTAGCCGAGAAAACACATACAAAAACACCCAGCAACCTGGCATTGGTTCCAGTCTTGTACTTAAGTGATGTCATAGCGTCTATGTGTCATCTGAAAACCACATACCAAATTCCAATGCCGACATCATGTTTGATTAGCCAATGAAAAGTTTACAAATTAGCAAATAAATACATTTTTATTGAAATTAAAATTCATTATTTACAAAGTTCTAAAGTTAAACTTTATAAATGCTATTTTTAATTTTTGAACTAATGCAAAGTCAAGGAGGTTGATTTGCAACCCATTACAATATACCTGCTGAGACAGGTATAATAAAAATATATAGAATTTAACAAAACTAAGTTACATTAGTTATACAAGAAAGATGGATAATACAACAAACAATACCAAAAAAAAATTTTAATGTGAGATTTGAACAGCAGATTAACAATACTATGAAACATTTTGGGTAGAAAACTCCAACCCATTTCAATATTATTTGCGTTTTCAAAAACATTTTAACTTATAATGGAGAAAAATAAATATAATTAAAATATAAAAATAAATGTTTTGTATTTAAGTAAATGCATATGTATAACACACGGATCATATGTTACCAAATATGGGAAAAATCCAAAACAACGCCTGACATTTAAAGCATATGAAAAGTGTAGACAGACCGTAGAAGTGGGGACAGGACCATAATACGGACAACTCTACCCCACCTTAATGTGTTTTCTTCTTCACATACATATATCCTCTGTGTACAAGTTACAGTTGTAACTTGCAAATCAATAAACATTTACAATCTCAATCACAGGCCAAACAGTGATAAATGTGGATGGGTGTCAGGTGGCAATCTGTGATGTAGTACCCCCTTGACTATGTGCTACAGTGTAGAGCTACCCGTAGTAACCACCTGTGATGTGCTGCACCGTTGAATATGTGGTACAATGCAGAGCTATCCAATTTTTCAAGCAGTGTTGGTTGTTTGTGGTTAGCTGCAGGTCACATTTGATTGAGTTTTATGTTGTAAATGTAGTCTAGGTTAAGATATATGTCGTTGGATCTGAAACATTTTGTATATATAAATCTGCCAGTTCAAAGTTTTGAAAATAAAAATGTAAATCTTGTGATCTTTACATGCTAACTCAAAACTTATACTGAATTGTCAAATAAAATTTATAGACTTGTGATCTTCACATGCTAAAAACAAAGCTTGTGCTGAACTGTCAGCTGTGAACTGTCAGCTGCAAACAACTCTGTCCATTGACTGTACTTTCTTCTGATCAAGCATGTGGCATGCCCCACCTCCACTGATAGAAGTTGGTTATAATTGGCTTTTCCTGTTATAACTAGAGGCATTTAAAAAAAAACATGCAACCAAATAATTTCAAAAAGGACAAACTTGCATCCAACTTATAATTGGGCAAAATCTAAGCAGGGTTTGCAAAAATTTGGAACAATTTCATGAGGAGTCCAAACGATTTCAGTACAATAAAAAGAAAGAAGGGAACTGAAATTTTCGTCCTGATTGGTATCCAAGTTGACAGTTTCCAGCCAAATTTACAACATAGGAACTATTATTTGATTTACATACAGCAACCACTATTGGTGCACAATTTCCAGAAACCATTATTTGATTTGAAACATAGCAATAGCAAGATTTCCAACATAGAAACCATTATTTGATTTACAACATAGCACTAGCAAGATTTACAGCATAGAAACCATTATTTGATTTAAAACATAGCAATAGCAAGATTTACAACATAGAAACCATTATTTGATTTACAACATAGCATAGTAACCATTATTTGATTTACAACATACCATAGCAACTATTATTTGATTTACAATAGCAATCACTATTGATACTGTTAGAAAGATTTACAACATTGTAATTAAAAATTAGAAACAGAATTCTATATATTTTTCCTATTATCTTCATCCACCTCTAGATAATGCAATCTCAATTTAGTATGATAACGAATTATGGACATGAAAGAAAAATTAGGTTTTAGTAGTAGAATTTTGCTTTGTATGGGCATTCCGAGATGGAAGCATCCTCTGCAGTGAAGTTCCTCGTTATGGAATTTCGAAATTGTAAAATCAAATCAAACCAGACAAATTTTAAGCCTCTTAAATTGATACAACGTTGAATTATATGAACAATTTTGCAAATCATTATTATCATAGTCAAAAATGCTTTTGATAATAAATATATTTCTTATAGATTTGTGGGTAACTTTCAAGTGAATCATTCATGGTTAACTATACTTCTCTTTTTGTTGTAAATTTATGGAACAGTTTGAAGTAAAATCATTCAATCTCTCTCCATGAGAAAGGCAGACTCTAACAAATCTATATGCAGAGAAGATCAAATGAACCAAACTGCTCTGAATAAGTGGAACATCAAGGTAGAAATAATGACTGGATGGACAACAGGAATTTCATTAAATAATTGAAAACCAAGAGCCCAATGTGTGACAATGGGAAATACAATATTTCTTACAGTGCACAGAGATCTATTTTCAGACTTCAAGTATTTCATTATTCACAGAGCATTATCCAAACCTGGAAGCAACAGATTCCAAGTAGGTACCACCAGCGTTCGCTCTGCTACTTCTGCAGACTCGAACCTAGGACGTGACTGACTGCTGCCTCCATCATTTCTTTACAGTGGGACATATATGTGGGATTTCCTTCCACATTCATATTCATTTCTTCTTACCAGCTCATGGGCTGCTACGGTCACATGCCTGGCTCCATCCTGTCTGCCTAGTGACGCCATAGTGACTAAGGCGCCATGCTACATAGCCTGATCTCTCGCCCCCACTGTTGGACTGGGGAAGCCTGGGCCAAGAAACGCGAGACTGGAACACTGCAACAAGCCCCCGGTTACGACGTGGGCCGAGGATTCTGTATTCGGGGCGGGCATTCTCGCTTCCTCCGCCATGGTTTCTCAGTCTTGTTGAAAGCCCAGTGATGCCATGAGGCAGAGATAAGATGACATGATTTCACAGCAGACCTTTTAAGGCAATAACTTTGCTTTTGCCGCCCTTTGTTGATCCTGAGATGGGCCATCGCAGTGTCGGATACTTGTTCATGTTCTTCACTCATACTGCACGTGTCCCGAGGTTCTCTAGAAGACGTTGCTGCCCACAAGCTAAAACGACAGCTTTGGCCAGTTTCTTGAAAGATTTTAATAAACCCTGGTGGCCTTTCATGGAGATGAATGGACCATATACATCGTTTCATGTTTTAGATCTTGGATCTTGCCTGTGAGAGCAACACGAGGAGGAGAGGACAGCCGTTGGAGGGACTTGCAGTGCTTGTGGGCAAAAATGAGTTGGTGTGGATTGTTGGGGTTGGTGGAGTGGACATCTCTGTACACAATGTTGTTTCTTGGTTTTAAACACTCTTTTGAGACCAAGATTATAACTAAACATATTTTCGGTCAGAATTGATGGCTGAGGTCTAATATAATAATCATTGCCTTCAATTTTGATATAAAAAAATTTGTTATAAAAATGTTATAAAAATATTTTTAAATAGGTTGTATTGTATATAGTGTGCAAGCTAGGAAGTACTCTAAACTCTGGAATCACATTTTCATTTCACAAAGAGTAAGGGTCAACGCGTGCATTTGTATTCTTAGGGTAGATTGAAAGGTGTGCATATGTATTTTATGGTAGCTGAAGGTGTCAATGCACATTCTTATCTTATAAAGGATAGGGATAGGGTTTTGTTGTGGAAGGTGAACATGTGAATGTGTACATTTTCAACTTAGAGATGGTGGGGGATAAATGTGTGCACTTGTACTTTTGTAGTGGATGAAGTGCGTATGTGTGGAGAGTGAGAATATGGAGTGACATAGATAGACAAATAGATATATAGGTTTTTTTTAATATAATTTAAAGATTTATTTTATTAAATGGTCAATGAGACCAAATGGTTATATGGGACATCGAAGTTTAGATTTTATGTCTCATCTTATAAGAAATTATAAAAAGAATTTTCAATAATGGGATTCAGTGGTGCTATGAAATGACTCACATGATTGACTTGCTCTATTTATATGGATTCAATTCCCTTCATTTCATATCATGGAATAGTTACCTCATTGGTTTTATTCTCAACCATTTTATTTTTTTGTGCATTATTATCTTAGCCAACCTTGTCATACCTTCTCGTGGACCCCCTTAAAATGTCGATTTTCAAACTTTGATATGAAAATTCAACCTCTCCATAATTTGTGGGTATGTTATACAATCTAGGAGAAAAAACACTACTCGATCTCTACCTCCCCGTTAATACATTCTTAGCCTCTCCCATGGTTCCTTTTTATTTTCCCACTTTTCTGCGTCACATCTCAACTTGTGTGAGTTGCCTTTTAGTTGTGTTGTCACTTGTTTTTCACGTTATAGGATGCTAAGCATCAACTAGGTTTTCACTTTGATCTCCTCATGTTTGTTGAAGCTGTGTATGCAGTATTGTTGTTTTCTTTTCGTGTATATTTGAATCTCAATTTCCTCTTCCTATAGCATTCTTGTAAATGATTTGTCAACCATTTTTAATGCATTGGGCACCCTTTCTATCTTCAGAATAATTCATACATTATGGATTCATGTTTTATTCCTCCATTTTAAGTCATCTTAGTTAATTTTAGTTAGAGCTTGTCATTGTTCTTGGTAGTGATTTTTGTGTGCGTGGAATCAATTTTTTATGTGCCTCTAATTCTATTAGGTATAATCTTTTGAGCTAGGAAAAATGTCATAAGGAGTGTTGTTTCTCACTATTAAACAACACACTATTACATGGGTTTATGCTCATTTGACTTGATTCCACGTGTTTCTAAATATTCCCCATAGTACCCCACATACATATTAATAAGGAACAAAATTGATCCATGTTAAGGGGTGGAAGGTGTGCAAGGGGGCCTCCTTGACCCTAGATGAAATATATTATTAAGCTTTCCTAGTTAGGGAGTAGGGATAATGAATAATAATTAGGTAGAGATTCACACTCTATTCCTTAGCATATCCTCTTTAATTTCCGGGAACACCAAAACAACACTCATACTCGAAGACTCCTCTCTGATTATAGGATTAGTTAGAAAACAACAATAAGGAGACACCACATCTCTTAGAGATCAAATAAAAGAAAGAATTCAAAGCATGCTCAAAATTATAGAATCGTATCATATGCTCCACATTTGTAGAATTAATAATACTTGGGTAGATATGCTAACAAATCAAGTTTCAAATATGGAAAAAGGGCATTCAATTTAAAATGGGGGAGCCCCCAAGTTAGTTGTGATCCCTTAATGAACAATATGATGAATCAATCATATCCTAAATAAAGTTTGTTGCACTAAAGGTACTTCGTGATAACCACCTCAACTATGTTTTATTAGTCCCTGGTCCTATCGAGGCTATTCCTAGTTTGCATGGACATTGGATGTCCTGTTTTTATTTTCTTCGTAGCATGTGTGTATAAGCTACTCAAAGTTGCAACTAAATTAGAATAGGGAGTTCTTTTATTTTTGGACTGCTTTGTTCAGTGACGCACTCTAGCTCTTGGAGAAGCTTGAATTTTGTACTAAAATTCAATATCAATGTTATAAAGACAATATAACTCTCCTCCTATTATAATGACCATTAATTTCTTTATACATGTTATCTATTATGGGTATAAAACAAATTCCAAAGAAAAAAACCATGTGTTATGTTCCAAACATGAGTTGGTGTTGATTGTTGGGGTTGGTGGAGTGGACATCTCTATTCACAATGTTGTTTCTTGGTTTTAAACACTCTTTTGAGACCAAGATTATAACTAAACAAAAAATTTGGTCAGTATTGAAGGCTAGGTCTAATATACTAAATCATTGCCTTCCACTTTAATATAAAAAAATTGTTATAAAAATATTTTTAAATAGGTTGTATTGCATATAGATGTGGTAGGAAGTACTCTCTACTTTGGATTCACATTTTCATTTCACGAAGAGTAAGGGTCAATGCGTGCACTTGTATTTTTAGGGTAGATGAAAGGTGTGCATATGTATTTTATGGTAGCTGAAGGTAACAATGCACATTCTTATCTTATAAAGGATAGGGGTTTTGTGATGGAAGGTGAACATGTGAATGTGTACATTTTCAACTTAGAGATGGCAGGGATAAATGTGTCAACTTGTACTTTTGTAGTGGATGAAGTGCTTATTTGTGTGGAGAGTGAGAATGTGAAGTGATATAGGACCAATTCAATCATGTAAGTCATTTTATAGCACCACTAAATCCCATTATTGAAGATTCTTTCTTTAATCACTTATAAGATAAGACATAAAATCTAAACT
>LPNX010107250.1:176284-203532 GCA_001517045.1 Pseudotsuga menziesii
CTACTCATATCGATTTGATCACCTTCATTTCATATCAAGGAACAGTTACCTCATTGGATCTATTCTCAACCATTTTCTTCTTTCTTGCATTATTATCTTAGCCAACTTTGTCATACCTTCCCGTGGACCCCCCTAAAATGTTGATTTTCAAACTTTGATATGAAAATTCAACCTCTCCATAATTTGTGGGCATGTTATACAATGTAGGAGAAAAAACACTACTCAATCTCTAACTCCCCATTAACACATTCTCAACATAACCTTTCCTCCCATGGTTCCTTTTTGTTTTCCCCATATTTTTGTGTCACATCTCAACTTGTGTGAGTTGCTTTTTAGTTGTGTTGTCACTTGTTTTTCATGTCATAGGATGTTAAGCATCAACTAGTTTTACACTTTGATCTCCTCATGTTTGTTGAAGCTATGTATGTAGTATTGTTGTCTTCTTTTAGTGTATATTTGAATCTCAATTTCCTCTTCCTATAAAATTCTTGTAAATAATTTGTCAACCGTTTTTAATGCATTGGGCACCCTTTATGTCTTCAGACTAATTCATACATTATGGATTCATGTTTTATTCCTCCATTTTAATTAATCTTAGTTAATTTTAGTTATAGCTTGTCATTGTCCTTGGTAGTGATTTTTTGTGTGTGTGGAATCAATTTTTTAAGTGCCTCTAATTCTATTAGGTATAATCTCTTTTGAGCTAGGAAAAATGTCATAAGGAGTGTTGTTTCTCACTATTAAACAACATGCGATTACATGGGTTTATGCTCATTTGACTTTATTCCACATGTTTCTAAATATTCCCCATAGTACCCCATATACATATCAATAAAGAAAAAAATTGATCCATGTTACATAGTTAACAATAACTATTCATAAAGGGGTGGAAGGTGTGCAAGGGGTCCTCCTTGACCCTAAAGGAAATATAAAATTAATCTTTGTTAGTTAGGGACTAGGGATAATGACTAATAATTATGTAGAGATTCACACTCTATTCCTTAGTATATCCTCTTTAATTTTTGGGAACACCAAAACAACACTCATATTCGAAGACTCCTCTCTGATTATAGGATTAGTTAGAAAGCAACAATAAGGATACATCACATCTCTTAGGGATCAAATAAAATAAAGAATTCAAATCATGCTCAAAATTATAGAATCGTATCATATGCTCCACATTTGTAGAATTAATAATAGTTGGGTAGATACGCTAGAAAATCAAATTTCAAATATGGAAAAAGGGGATTCAATTGAAAATGGGGGAGCCCCCAAGTTAGTTGTGATCCCTTAATGAACAATATGATGAATAAATCATATCCTAAATAAATTTTGTTGCACTAATGGTACTTCATGATAACCACCTCAACCATGTTTTATTCGTCCCTGGTCCTATCGAGTCTATTCCTAGTTTGCATGGACATTGGATGTCCTATTTTTATTTTCTTCGTAGCATGTGTGTATAAGCTACTCAAAGTTACAACTAAATTAGAATAGTGAGTTCCTTTGTTTTTGGTCTGCTTTGTTCTATGACTGTCTCTAGCTCATGGACTCAGCTCGAATTTTGCACTAAAATTTGATATCAATGTTATAAATACAATATAACTCTCCTCCTATTATAATGACCATAAATTTATTTATGCATGTTATCTATTGTGGGTATAAAACAAATTCCAAAGAAAATAACATATGTGATGTTCCATTAAAGAACAAAAAATTCATTCTAAAGGCGTTCGAGGAACTATATTAGTGATAGAAAGAACTGTAGCTCTTTGGGACGAGTAAAAAATTATACATATAAAGTACTCCTTTAATAGGCTCATCAATCTGCATATGGCCTAGAAAATAAAGCTTACATAGACATTTAATCGAAGTTGCAATCCTTTCAAAAAGAAACTTGAAACTAAAAGTATACCATCTTTAATTGTCATTAAACCAAAACAAATATTTCATCTAGCTATGAGGTCAGGCCCAATTTGTTGACAGTGTCTTGTCAATCCAACATTTCTTCAATGACAACTTACCCCATAGGGAAAAATAGATATTCCTTCAATAAAGCATATTCCAAACAATTGTTCTCTTGAAAGACATAAATAATTGGAACTTTCATCATAATTTTATTTTCATTCTAAAAATATCTTACTTTGCAAAAATTTCAAAGTTAGATGGATTTTTTAAAATGCACGCATATGCTTCATAATGAAGTGAAATTGCTCTTTCCAACGATGTAAACCATTAAAAATATCACACTAGGTTTGTCTGATTAATCTTTGAGATACTCATATTTATCTTAATCTATGTTATACTTGTATTTATTGGGTGTAAAGGCAAGTATGCAGTATGAAATAGAGTCACGTTTTTTCAAAATTAGGCATAGTAAAATGCCCGTTGTATTGCACACACAACCTTATATGGAAAGAGAGCACATTATTTGAGGTAGATGTGTTCTTGACAAAAACCTCTCTCATATTTATAGGATTCATTGTCTCTATTCAGCTTGCCAAGTTGGCAATTTTGTATTTTTACATGAAAATCTCGATGATAGAAAAATGTACACTAAGGCATACTTGTAGCTATTAGCTAGCAAATTATGTAGCATAAAATAGAGTCATATTTTTTCAAAATTAGGTAATAATAAAATTCCCTCCATATTGCATACACATGACCTTTTATGGAAAAAGAGTATATATGATTGGAGGTAGATGTATTCTTGACAAAAAAATCTCTCATATTTCTAGGATTCATTGTATAGTGTCTATATTTAGCCTGCACTGTTGGAATTTTATGTATTTTTATATGAAAATATACATGATATAAAAATGAACATACAATTATACCTGTAGTTATTAGGTAGCCAAGTATGCAACATAAAACAAAGTCCCATTTTTTCAAAACTAGGAATAATAAAATGACCACCATATTGCACACACATGACCTTTTCCAAAGAAAAAAAAGAGTACATTATTGGAGGTAGATGTATTCATGACAATATCCTTTCTCATATTTCTAGGATTCATTGTATAGTGTGTGTATTCAGCATGCCAAGTTGGCAATGTTTGTACTTTTACATGAAAATATCTAAAAAATGCATACGGAGTCATACTTGTATTTATTTGATAGCCAAGTATATAGTATAAAATAGAGTCATATTTTTTCAAAATTAGGTATAATAAAATGCCATCCATATTGCACACATGACCTTTTATGAAAAATAGAGTAAATTATTGGAGGTATATGTATTCTTGACAAAAGCCTCTCTCATATTTCTAGGATTCATGGTATAGTGTATGTATGTAATGTCCCTTCCTCTAAGGGCATTGAAAGTGTTGACCTTGTCAAGTGCCTAGGGGTTAAAAAATTGGATTAATCAATTATTCCTAGGAAAATTTAATTAATTAATACTATGGAGGCATGTAATAGATTAAAATTCCAATTTTGATTTTGTGTGAAATTAATTATTATGAAAAACAATTAATGTGGAAAATAGTTGTAGTTGTCCTAGGTGACAAGGAGGGAGCATGAGTCCAAGTGGACCATGAGTTTGCATTTAGAAATGAAAACCTAGAGCAAACAAAGAAAATGCTAAAAAGAACTCAAGCCAAAAGATAGAAACCACAAAAAAATAATCTGTCATAAGAAAGATGGAAACTGTCAAAAGCAAGGCGCTTTTAACAGAAGGAAAGTACATGAAAAATAGTTAGTCACAAAGAAGGAAACTTTTGGTCAAGGAGGGCGCAATTTCTATTTTGGTTAAAGGATGCATGCAAGGAAACATCATGAGTCATACATAAGGAAATTTTTTCTCAAGTAGGGAGAATTTCCACTTCAGTTTGAGTGATGCAAGCAGGGAAACACCATCTTAAGGATAGACTTGCAATTTTACTCAAGGAGGATGCATTCATGGATTAGGGTTAGGGTTTTCAAGTGGGTAACTTACTCAAAAGGTGTATGAATTGCTCAATAAGTCACTCGATTCTATAAAAGAATGCTTCCAACTCTATTTCAGATTTTTTATCCTTAATATTTTGGTGTTGAATGAATCTAAGCTTATAGTCTAAGTGGTGTGCCTCAGTCACCTTAGGTGATGTGCCCCAAGCATCCATTCTCTTCTCTTCTCTTCCATTATTCAGTGCAGACCATAGGGAACCAAGTAGCATCCATTGAATACCAAGTTTGAGCTTTGATAACATCGATCCAGCCATGGAACTCGAGCTCTGGTGAATGATAATTCACTTATGCTCTCAAATCAGTGTTGAGTGTTAGTTTCAAACCTCCATTCCTCAGTCTTAGGAACCATTGAGGGATATAAGCCCCTCCAAGTACTTTATGAGATTATCATATCCTTCTTCATATTTCGACCTCTGTTATATAGTAGTATTTATGTCCAAGAAAGTTATAATGCCAAATTTTCATGAAAGAGTCCTTCCAATGCTCCTTAAATGAGCATTTTGTAAGATTAATGAACTAGTATTGATGTGATGGACATGATAATGGTATATGAACTTGTTGATTTTTAGGATAGTCCAATAAACCTTTTTTAATCATTATTTCCAGGTATGATAAAATACATGTATTTGAAATTCATTGTTCTTTTCTTACCCATGCTCATTGACTAGTTTTATAGTTTTTATGCTATGTATGATTTGTAAACTAAATTTGCATTATGTAAGTTGTTGTAGGTTATAAATTCACCTGAAAACAAAACCTTACTAACATGTTAATAATTCGTTGGGTTTGTACAATGTTTGAGTGGCCTCCTTTGTGAAAAACTGTTCTAAACCTATTTTAATGAATATTTGTGGTCTAAAAAGTGAATTATAAATCCCCTTATCCTTCCATAATCCTTGGTTTCTTGGAATTGATTTTCCAATCTTAGTTTGCACAGGTTCAGACACCTAAAAGCCTAGGAGTAGACTTCAGCATAGTTGATGCTCGAAACCTAAATGGGACCAACATCCAGGTGATTAGGGATATAAAATCTCAATATCCAAACATTTCCTTTGGTTTCATCCCCTAACCCTATTCCACTCTTAGTTTTCCTGTCATTACTTCCTATTTCTTTCATTGTCAAAGAAAGTGTTCCATCCGCTTGCAAATTTTTATTCATATTTTAATGATAGGAGTAGTAGGAGATAATATTCATATATGAATTAGATTTGAGATATTACATTGGTATCATATCACTTCCTCCACCCCTATGGAAATTACTCTCTCAAGTTGAATAAAATTGCAGTCATGTCCTACTGTGATGATGACTATAACAAGCAGTATGAAGAAGAAACTCTATGTTTTGATGGAGGCCTACCAAGATTTGAAGATGATGAAGTATATTTTCCATCATATAGAGAAGAGATCATATCGGATTGTCCAATGTCTAAGAAATAATTGGAAAATATGATAGAAGCACGTGAAAATTACATGTCTCACTGCTACCAGGAGTAAGCAGATTTTGGTAAGGAGATTTGTGTAGACATGTATTTCAAACAATATATTTATTTCAAGTATGGATTCTAGTCCAAGAATATTGATGAGAACTCTTTCAAGGGAAGGAAACCATCCATATAGGAACCAAGTTGTTCCACCTCTTTGAGCAAAGAAGAAGAAAAAGGAACCAAAGGTGAAGATTCATCAAATCCATCTGTATGTTCAAGATTTATGAGTTTTTCTTTCTTCGAGCAGATATTCTAAAATTTGTGACATGAGTACCATTCAAGATAGAGAATTCTCAAGTTTCCCAGAGATGGATATAAATGAAGTAGAGGAAGATATTCCAGAGGTGGAGTGCAAGTCACTGCAAGGTGACTGCATGGGAGAAGAAAGGGAATATGAATGCACTTCCAGCTTCTTTGTGGGTGATCTTAGGATCACTGCAAAGGATGTTGATTCATGTGATGATGGTGAGACATGTTTTGGATCAGATCCAAAAGAATATTATGATTCATATTTACCATCACCTTTTTATCAGGATAATGAAGAAGAAGACAAGGCCACACCACTTGGGTGTGACCCAGAGAATTTGGCGGAAGAGCAAGACACCATAGTGTCCCAACATGAAGAGGATAATATCGAGCAAAAATAGGATAAAAGTTCTCACTTTTTCAGTATCCATGTCTACTTACAACCAAATGATCCATTGGAGGATGGAAAGACTTCACTTGTATATGAGGGCTGCAAAATGAAGGACAACTGTGAGGGAAATGAATTCACTTATAGTTTCTTTGTTGGTGATCGCGAAATCTTTGCAAAGGAGGATGATATTGTCAATGGTGATAAGGAATATTTTGGATCAGATCCAAAATAAGAACATATATAAGATCTAAGATCATCATTTGAACTTCCTAATCAAGTGGAAGACATGCTCCCACCAGTTGGGTGTAAACTATAGAATTTGAAGGAGGAAATCATGCAAAGGGATGTACACAATTCAGATCTTTGCATTTACTTATGCCACAATCATGAGAGGTTTTACATGAGTGAGCATCCAAATCCCACTATCACCATTTTGGAGAGATATGAACCAAATAGTCTTGCAGATGGGAAAGCATAAACAAATATTTGTGAAGAGAAGTGCAAGTCACTGCAAGGTAGTTGCAGTAAAGAAGAAGGGAATTCTTTTCCTCAAGAACTAGACACTCATTTTCTTGGATTTTGAAGATGGGTGGGAAAAATATTCAAAAGACCTTACACCTTCTCCATGACACACATGATTTAGTGTCACAACAATGTTGGATATTTGCTTCATTGGAATATCAATATTCTTTTGAAGCTAAAGAGGAGATTCAGAAGGCATTGTCTACAATCCAAGGTGACTTCTTACAATTTCTTTCTGATAGAGATTATTTTTTTGAGCTTGTTGAGGTGTAGCATGGACCATCCTTGAAGGATCAAGAAGATATTTGCAAGATCACGGAAGATTTGATGACCACCCAATATTCCTTAAAGAGCAGTCAATGTGCACTCCAAGAGTCTAAGATGGAGATAAAGAAACTTCATCATAAGCTGCAAAGATCACACATGTCCTCCTACACATTAGAGAAAATTTCAACTCAAAATTGGCCTCCTAAGGAAAATTAATAAAATAATAGTTAAAATAATAAAATAATATTTATTAATTTTGGAGGAAGAAAAGAAAAAAACTACTTTTTTGTTCGTATTTTCAACATATCTCCCTTTGTTTTTACTCAAATTTCAATCAGGAGAGCTCGTTGGATGTAGAATTAAATTCTGCATCCAAGGAGTACCCACTCAGCATACTTTTGGTAGGCCCCAATACCCCAAAAACAAGAAATACCTAAAAAAATGTGATGATGATGTCATCATCATGTTTTTTCAGGTATTTCTTATTTTTGGGGTAGATGGGCCGGTCAAAAGTATGCCAAGTGGGTACTTGTTGGATGTGGAATTTTAATCCGCATCCAACGAGCTCTCTCGATCAAAATTTGAGTAAAAACACAGGGAGATATGTCGAAAATACGAACAACAAAAGTAGTTTTGTTTATGATACCTATCCCCAAATTTATATTAAAAATTTGTTTAATAGGTGCTCCCTGCTTGAATTTTAAAGAATTTTGATTGGCTAATGCATGATGAAATGGAATTTCTATTATTTTTGGAAGGCCCATTTTAAATTGAAATTTCCTCTAATGAACCATTCAACCATCCTCACAAGGATGACTGAATTCTTAATCAAATGGAGGAACCTCATTAGATGGTGGATCATGAGATGCATTCAGTTTTGCATGTTCTTGAGGACTATGCAGACAAGCTTGATTAGAACCAAGCACTTGATATTTCCTAGAGAAAACTTGATTTGTTTTATGGAGAGAGTATTTTCTCCATGGAAAATTCATATGAGCTCACCTTAGCTGGATCAGCCAGTGATGAAGAATATGCATCCATTAGCTTGATAGATGAGTATTGCAAAGATTTGGTGCAAGGTTCTTCAACCCACACTTCTATTTCAGCCACATCAGATGGGGATGGAAATTGGGTGAATGGATTTTCCTTTTTGGTAGCACATGAGGAGAAGGAGGCTCCCATAGGTGTTCATGATAACTTGATGAATGCAATATTCCATTCCCAGGAGCAACATAAGAATCTGTTTGCATTCTTTGATGTCTCTTTTCTTCATTAGTACTATTTTAGTGGACATAGTGGCAGGGAGTTGAACCATTGGATTGTACACTAGCTCCATGTTTATGAGATCATAACATTTATCTAGGTGATAAAGAATCATAGATGGAGGAGAATAGGAACATATTTATACCATTTGATTCCAGTCATCCACATATGGATTGGGTGGAAGATTACATGCCACACATGGAGTCTTCTTGTAGAAAACATTTTGCTCATGATAAGTGGAAGGAAGCTAAGCAAGGAAACTACCTAGAGAAGTTGTTGATACATATATCTTTCACAAGGTGGAATTTGTGGAGGAAATCCACAAATTTGGTTGGATGCTTGCACCATTTAACCAATGGAAGAGAGTTGATCCATTGCATGTGTTCACATGGATATTTTCATTTGAGTGTCATTTCATTCCCTTGCTGGATGAGGAGTGTTAACCCAAAAAATACCTCACTTAGCTCTCCATGACCTACACCACCCAAGGACACCATTTCTTGACCCTCCATTTGGACCCCCACACCCTCAAAAAGGCTTAAGGATGAAGAAATGAGCTTAAAAACCCCAAAAAGGAGCCTAAAATACTCTCCTAGGAGCTAAAACCCCCAAAAAGGGGCTAAAATCCCAAAAAGGGGCTAAAGCCCGATCCAAGGGCTTAAAACCCTAAAAACCCCCAAAAAGCTATAAAAGGAGGGTGAGGGGTCACTCTCAAAACACTTCTCCCTTGCATACTGTTATGCTGCCCGTGGATGCCTTGAGAGCCTTTGTCTCTCAAGCTACCCACACTCCCTCTCCTCCATCTCCATTTAGCCATAGCTCCCCCATCCAAGAGAGAGGTGCTTCTTCAAGCCAGGGCATGGTGGCCCAATTCCATCAAAGAGAAGGTATACCAATGTTGTTTATTGCATTTGCTTTATTGTTTTGTAGTTTTTTCTAACTCATTTTTGTTTGCAAATTTGTTTATAACATGTTTTTGCAGGTTTCTAGTTTCTAACAGTTGTTTGTAGTTTATTGGAAGTGGAACCCTAACCATTGTTTGCAGAGGGGTTCTCCATCATTTCTCTTCTTTCTGTTCTTTATTTTATTTCTGTCTAGCTTTATTTCCGCTTTCTTTTCATCATTTTCACACGCAAGAACCTACCCTTTTGTCCTATAGACAGAAGGGAGCCATTCCTACCCCTATAGCAAGGAGAAATCCTTGCTACAGAACTGGCAACCATACCAGGTCGATCCCATAGGATCCCCGATCCATATTTTTAAAATCTCACGTTTTTTTCCATTTATGCCCTAGTTTTTAAAATTTCCTGTCAGATCTAGATTAAATCTAGTTTATTTACAATTTTTATTATTGTTGAAGACTCTACAAGGCAAATCCGAGTATGTTTGGCCACAGTACAAGTTACTGTTGGTCGGATTTGACTCAGGATCAGAAAAACCCCAAATCCAGGGCAGGTCGCACTTATTGGGCTTGAACAGGGGATGAGGTCACTCTTTTTGGCCTAACAGGTGCGACCAGGTCGCCCTTAAACCCCCGAAAGGTGTAACTTCACTCAGAAACACAGACCACTTCTGTCTGTGAAATCTGTGTGACCCTCTCGCTTGTTTCTGAAAACATTTTGTGACCCCCTCACCAAATTTGATCAGAAATGTGTGGTCTGTCAATCAGAGGTTAAATTTCAGTTTAATAGGGACTGTCAGTGTGGCTCATCCATCTCTGTCCAGCACATTAGTTCAATTCCAGTTTATGTTTTAATTTACTGTAAGTTCATGAACAAACAATGTGTAAATTCCAAACAAATTTTAATGACTTAATGAATGTAGCAAAACTAAAATTGACAGTAAAATTAATAGTCTTTCTTACCCTTCCTCCTCTACCCAGTCATCACCCTTCGGGGTATTCTAGGATATGACGAAGGGAAATCTCATATAGTCCTAGGCCCTTCATTGAATATTGTTCTAAACCATTAAAACCGAATGACTTGGAAGGTAGAGGGGGTAGAGAAGGAGGGCTTCTCACGGTGCTAAGCATTCTCCCTGTTGACCAACCTTACATCCGAGAGGTGACCTATGTATCTATGGATGGGCTTAGTCCCATTGTGTTGAGATCCCAGCACCTTCTCTTAGTTGAAGAGGAATATCAGTGTGAGGTAGTCATCTAGTTAGGCCATAAACATTCAAGGTTAAAAACTGTATTTGTTTACAAATTTCTGATTATTCATTGCATGCACAACAATGATATGAACTCTGCCACAATATGATGAATTCATAAGCCATTTGCAGCCACCTAATACCAGAAAGATAGAAAAACAAATACACCATACCAAGTAATCAACCCAACTCAGTTCATGACGTTGAGAGAGCCTTAAAATTTATCAATTTACACTAAGTTCAAACAATCTGCAGTCTTTGAGGACATAAGTCCCTAACTGCTTCAATTGTGGGAAGTACTTGGGCTCTTCCTAGAAACTCATTGTGAGGAGTACCACAGGAACCCCAAAGTACCTGGCCGCTGAGAGGAATTGCCAAGCGAAATGAGCAACGAACCCCACCAATTGAGTAGAAACGCCCATGAGGAAAAAGCCAAGCGCTGTCTTCTGGTAGTCTTGGTGGCTGAGTGACCACCTACAACCAATAGGAAGCCATTGAAACCAAGGTCCAAATGTCATTCCCACTAGTTTGATAAACATCTGACACAATTGATCCCTCACGCTCTTCCTCACGCCTAAGAGGCAAACCGCCACCATTCGGAACATTGAAACGACACCATCGAGCCTATTCTTGACGACCTCACACACCATCAGAAGGCCACATAGCCTCTGATTCATATTCAGACCCATATCAGTCTGAACCAAACCTCCACACAGCACCATCAAGCCCCATGGCTGGTGCAAATCCAGATCCATTTTCCTGCATAGCCATAGCTAGTGGACCCATGTCCACATCACAACCTGTCACCCACAAATCGGTAGGTGGCCCAAACATAGTCATGTAAACTGTCATCAGTCAACTGCCACCACCTATAGTGACTAGCTAAGCTGTCCCACTTGCAACACACGGAGGCAGTGTCCCCTCCACACACACTGCCCCCCTTGCCACACAAGGGGGCAGTGGACCTTCCACTTACATTGCCCCTACTATCATACATGGGGGCAATGTCCCTGCCACCCATACTATCCCCCCCACAACACTTAGGGAATTGTCCCATCCACAATGGTGCCACTACAAGTACCCCCAGCTATGCAAATGCATTATGCACCTGCAAATCCCACCACCATTGCAGCTCCATCCCACATCAACTTGGGGTCAAAACTGCCTTTCATGGCTCATCTTAACTTGCCTGATTTGGCACGGTTAACAAATGACCCCATTCGCCACCAAGCTTTCTGGCAACCCATGCCAACCAAGATGCCATTAGACATTCCCAACTTTTAGGCAAAAGCAGGGGAATGTCCCCAAAACCACATAACGACATTCCATCTATGGTGCTCGTCAAACAGCATCATAGATGATTCCATCAGGCTGAGGGTATTCCAATGCACCCTTACAGGTGCCACAGCCAAATGGTACATTGAGTTACCGCCGGCCAAATATCCATATTTCAACTCCTTAGCTTTCATGTTGCTACAGTATTTCCAACTGCCCATTAGATACGACGAGAGGGTGGAGATCCTGCTATCCTGTTGTCAGAACACCACCACTCATATAACTGACCACATCCATGAATGGCAGCGATGGTGTAGCTTATGTAAGAAGAAGAGGCCATACTAAAAGGATGTCGCATCCGAACATCCTCAATCTGAAGAAGAGGCCATACTAAAAGCCCAATAGTTTGACTTGATCTATGCTTAGTCTGGATACATGTACACCATCATCCCAGATGCTCCTCGTGAAGGAACCTCTTATTGCGATGCACTGGGGGCATCCCATGCTACAGATGGCATCATAGGATCAGTCTCCCAATAGCCACAACACCAAACGACACCACCTGCAGTTCCATCACAACCAAGCAACACTGCTAATGTTTATTACCAAAACTAAGCTTCAGACTACGCTATAATGATGTCCCAGTCCGGAGCAACAACTTCCTACTCACAAACTACACCACCACAGCAGGCTCAGGCCATGGCTTGGCCTACACAGCAATATGCGGGGAAAATGCCCACATTTGTGGCACCGCATCCCACTCAACTCTACTATGCACCACCAGTGCAAGCAGTTCAAACCCCCACCCCCGCTCCACCTGCTCCGTTGGGACAAGTGTTCGCACAAAAAAATGACCCAACCAGCCTACCCCCAACAATCAACAAGGGCAAGCTAAAAATAATTGACCTCGGAACCAAGGAAACAACCAACCATAGGGAGGCGGTCAACAACCAAACCCTCCCAACAATGCCACAACAAACTGACCTACTCAAAACCCCCGATGACAGAATGCACCAAGATGTAATGCCCCGTTGTGCACAAACCAACCGTGCACACTCTGTGATGTTCATGGGCACTATACATTTGAGTGTCCCCTCATGGGTCGTGCTAAGAAGGCCATTTAGAATTAAGTTCAATAGGCCACCAACGCTGCAAATCAAGCCCAACCAAACCCAACACCACAAGGACCTCCTCCTATGGTGCTTCAAAACCCACTACCAGTCCAAGGGTTGGTGGCAACCGCTCCCCCTTCCCAAGCCAATCCCAATGCTCTGGGGGCACCTCCCATGGCAGAAACAGGTGTTCGCCACCTGCTAGCCATGATGAGTGAAGAGGTCAACTTACAAACTAGATGGAATCAGTACGAAACCACCATTGAACTTGCTAACACATCAGTGGCATCTACATCCAAGTCGGTCAACGCACCTCTTCAATTATCCCCTTTCCCCTACCCCCCCATATGCCAAGTGGCAAAAAACACCATAGCTAGAGCTGCTGTCAGCTATAGCACTATGGATGATTTGGCCCAAACACCAATGGCCATGTCCACTCTAGAGGTACTCAAAACGTGCCCAACATAGTGGAAAGTGTTACTAGCCACCCTTGGGGCCGTCAACCCCTTTAACTCTAAGTTGATCACGTTCGACACGGAGAATGGAGAACCATGCATGCCATCGACCATCACCTTCCAAATCCCGGTATCTATCCGAAAATTGGTTGTGCACCGGTGCATAGTAGATGAGGGGGCATCTATGTGCATTATGTCTACCCTGGTTTGGCAGAAACTTGGATCCCCAATTTTGCAACCATCCTCCACAACTCTGCAGGCTTATAATGGCCATCCCACCAAATCCCAAGGAATCCTCCCCCATGTCCCCATCACATTAGCTAGGAAGACAGTGCTGATCGACATAGAGGTCGTCAACGCTCAACTAGACTATAACCTTCTCCTCGGAAGAATTTATATGTACGCCATGAGAGTGGTTGCATCAATTGTCTTCCATCTCATGATGTTTCCCCATGAAGGGAAGATTGTGAAAGTTGATCAACTCACTTATCATGATCCGCAAGGGTTAACGACACCCACCAACGTTATCCCTACCATCACCACTATTGATCCACAAGGGACGCCTACACACACTAATGTTGTCCTGCAATCAACACTATGGTTGACAACACACCAGCCTACCCATTGTTGAATGTGGGCCCTGGGTTGTTTTCCAATCCCACCATGACGGCTCCTTTCCCCTTAGTGTCACCACCGCCAACACAAAATGAGACTGCGAACTTGTGCATGCTCTCATCCATCACCACTACACCCAAACAACAACCACAGCCCCAACTGCAACCACAACACTGTCCGTAGACGCAACATCAATAGTAGCTGCAACATCATCCACAGCTGCAGCATTACATGCAGCCGCAACCACAACTGCACCCTCACATACAACCAACAAGGAGTTATGTGGGCTCCTCACCAGTCCATACAATTCACTTTCTCTTTCCCCTGCCTGGTGTCATGAGCAAGCCAATAATGGCCACCCTCAACCTGCCCAACTTTACATTGGGCATTCCGATGTGGTATCTTGATCCACCAGCTCAACCATCAATACCCCAGGTAGTATTAACACTTGTGCAGCCCATTGCGGTCAAGTCCTATCCTCCACCCGGTCCACAAAAACCAACCACTGCACCCACACCTGCATTGCCCCACCTGAAAAGGGCCAGGGGAAAGAATGCCAAAGAAACTGCAAAACCACGGTAGATCCTGCCTTGCATTGTCTGTGAACAACAGGGCCATCCAACTCAGAACTACCATGAGATTCCTATGATCTGTGCACATTTGGATGCTGTTAACACCTCTACCTAGCAGAGGCTCGAAGGGACCATGGTGAAGAGGAAATAATGGTTGCTTGTAAGACTTTGGTTAAAATATAATGCTATGAAAGTGTAGTAAGGGGTGCACAAGCAATAAATTGTCACGAGATCCAATGGTGCGAAGCGAGGGAATGAAGATCTACGGCTTATAATGTGTCTACTTTGTGAAGATGCGAGAAGGATAAAGAGATGCGGGGAGTTCGATGAGACATGAAGATCAACAGTCGCTGATCCGACTCAATAAGATCTACGGTCATTGTGAACTCCACCCTATATACTTGCACATTTGATAAAACAAAGGAGCTCAGTGGAATAGGGTACGTGTCACTTCATCCGACGGCTGGGAAATAAAGGCAAAATATATCAACGATCGTTGACGGATCTAGAGCAGGAAGTTGCGTGGTGGTTGGAGGCAAAAGGTGGTAGCAGAATGTAAACCACAGTACACGCGGCAGCTTGTGGTGCATTCCGCGGGCAAAAGCGGTTTGGTAGAAACCATTAAAGGGGAGCCTCCGGAGTGGGGTCCTATATAAATAAAGTTGAATTGTTGAAGAATTAGTTTTTATTGGCACCGGATGAATTGAAAGGACCTGCGTGCTCACCAACCTCTAACAGTCAATCTTGAATACACGTAGTCACAGTAACAGGTAAGGCCGGAATGCCCAAAATTCATCCACCTAATTACCATTGTTGACTGAATTATGGACAAAGGAAAGGATTTGCAAGGGTTTAGTCATATTTTGGATGATAGAGAGGAATACCTGGTTGATAGGGATAGAGGAGTATGTGACCCTTTCTTGTCTGTAGGAAGTGTATCAGTTAGCAAAGACAGACTGTGGCAATACAATTCGCAGGGTAATGATATCCTTAATACTTGTAAATCATTTTTATATTATTTTGCTGTTGAGCAAACCCTTCATTTTCCCGCGTTCGCAGAGTGGTGCGAAGTTAATTATTCTTCTTCTCAGAGAGTTATTGTCAGTCAGTCCATGTCTAGGATCTTGTGTAAAATTAATGCCAAGGTCATCCGTGAAAATCTGAACTTGCCCGATAACTACCCTAAGAGTCGTGAACCTGTAAACGAGTCCATTCTAACCGAAGTGTATAAAAATTGTGGAATTGAGGTTTGTTGCAAATTTTTGTCCAGCATCTTAAATGAGGGTCAGTCATTAGATGGTATTCCCCCCATATCATGTTCGTATTTTCAAAGACAAAGTTCAATTAGTCGTGTCCTTAGTCTGTCAAGTCTTGGGTCTAGATGATGATTTTCATGTAAATGAAGTCATCTTAGGTTTTCTATTAAAAATTAGTTCATTGAGTTCTGAGTCTCAGTCAGTTCATGTACTCAGTTTAGATGAGTACTTAGCAAAAGGTATACATCTTCAATTGAGTGAATTTCCAAAGGTTAGATTCTTCAAGTTTCAGACTTATTTACTAAACATGTTGCTGTGTTCGAACGTCACCGAGTTACAGTTTTTGAGTACCATGTTCTCTACAGATTTGCCCAAGCAAATCAACATGTTTGAATTTGCCAATTCTATCATGTCAGAAATATACAAAATGTTATTTGATGAAGTGCTGCCCCGAGTATGAGAAGAGATGAAATGCATGATGCAATCCTCACCTGAGGATAGAGTCGGAGATTGGTTTCTGTATAAGGATTCCATAGTTTTGAGAATATATGGTTTTACTGGAGAACCATATAGGTTATTTGCTTTCCTTACCCCCAGAATTTTTGCATTAGAGTTTATGAGACAAAGATTGCATTCAGAAGAATAACACTTTGGGGCCTTTAAGAAATCTTCAAATATCAAGTTCCCTCTCAAAGTTGGTTCTTTTATTTTCAAAAATAAAGGTGCTTTGGTGTTTATAGAAAAATTGTTGGAAAGCATGGAATTTCAAAAGGAGCAAAGGGTAAATTATGATCCTCATCATGTAATTTCCCTGAGAAATTAGGCAAACAAAAACAAGCCATTTGACCACCAAGTTGTTGAAATCCTGAGCGAGACATCCAATTTATATCATTTTATGGAAATTCCAAGATCTGATGAAAGTGCAAGTATTATACCAGTTGCAGTATCTCAAATGACACATGGTCCTTATATTGTAGCTAAAAGAAGTCTTTCTGAATTTGAAAGCATGGAAGTGGATGAGGATGGGTCACACAAAAAGGCCAAATTGTTTCAAGATGGTAGAGTTTTAAGTGAAGAGATTTCAGACAATTTAAAAAGAGTTGCTTTAGTTCCAACAAAATCTATACAGGTGAATCAGTTTTCTTTTAAAGGTGTAGATAATTCATAATCAAGCCCAGTTTTCAAATCCAAAGAGGAGCTCATGGCCAGTTTTGTGGAGAAGTGAAAGCAATCCCTAGAAGAGACAAGGAATCTACTCCCGCGAGTGAGGATTTTAAATAATCCAAAAAATTCCTTGATTTCTACCAGGGACATAGAAAGAAATACTTTTAAATTGGCCATAGTAAGTGATAAGAAGATGTCAGAGATGGAAGTAACATTGGACAAGATTAGTGTACCAGACAAAATACAGTTACATAAGCAAACATGTGACATTATTTAATCAAATTTATTGCATGCTATGATGAGGGTTAATGAGTTACAAATTTTGGTAGACAAGTTAGAGATTTAGTTAAAACATGGGAAAGTTGAAAATAAGGCCAATGCTATTCAAATTAAAAAGCTACAAGTAGACGTTATCAGCTCAGGAAATGAAAGAGATAACACCCAGGCAATCAAAAGACTTCTGGAAGAAAAGGAAAAGGCCCTCCAGGTTTTGAAGAAAAGGTTGAAGATCCCAAGCACTGAACATGTTCAATCATCCGAATTATTATCATTACAAGAAGAGAAAGACAAAATTCACCTGGGGATGATGGAGCATAAAGGAAGAGCTCTCAAATTACAAGAGGAAAAATACAAATGGGAAACAGAGTGGAATGAGCTAATAGCCCAAATCTCCCTGTTGAAAAAGGACCAAATCGATGAAAAAGAGATTATGGAGGAGTTGATGAGCCAAACTCCCACTGATGAAGACCTGTCCATTGTGAATATTGAGAAACCATTAAACGATTTTTCCACAGATGACTTACTAGTGCCTATGTCCCAGGTCATCTTGAAGGATGAAGAAATAAGAGAATTAAAGGTGGAAAATGAAAAAGTCAAATCTGAGCTGGCCAAAGTTACTGAAAATAAAAATAAAATATTACAAGATAGAAATCAGCTACAAAAGAAATTTAATGAATTGAAGGAAAGAAACATCGGGAAGGGTCCTCTCCAGGGAGCAAAGCACATAATTTGGGATACATTATCCATAGAAATTACTAAATTTAGGCACTATTTAAATTTCATTGATGATCAAAGCATATGGATCATTCTGGCCAATCAGAGACTGAAGTTAGTAAATGAAACTATGGAGAGGAAACCCCTTGCCACAGCCCAGAATGCGTTAAACTTCTTAAATTCATTAACATACCAAAAGTTGCATGATATAGGCATAAAGGACAGGATAGCAATGGTACTATGGGCCAAAATTTTTATCCATAAGCATCATCTAATGAAGGCAGTCCAGGACAAAGCTGATGAAATGATCTCACAGGTTAATGACTTCAAACAAGCCTTCAAAGAACTATTTGAAGACGGGCTTCCTTCCTTTTGGGATGAAGAGGGACAAATGTTTTCTCAAGAACACTATCACAACCTGTTGGTACAAAGCCGCATGGATCATTCCAAATTTGATGATCTGGAGAAGGGGCTGACAAGGAAAGTTATTGTGGATAAGCTGACGGAAGATTTTGAGATACTACAAAAATTCCTAATCATCAGGGGAAAGTTGCCTAAGGTGTCCTATGAATCCTACATGGATATGGAGGTGTCCATTCATGAGATGATCGAATATGATATTCCAAGCGTGGAGCAATGGAGAGCCATAGAAAGATTCGAAAAAACGAAGTATATCCTTCATTCATGAAGACAGGTGTTGTGCGTTGAGGATCTGCTTGGACGAGGCCATGTTACCGAGTTGATTTTAACTTAATGATCTATTAGGATCGAAGCTAGTAGTTTATTCCTAGGAGTTAGGAATATAGTTACAAGACTTTGATTAAGCTGGTTATTTAGTTATAAATCTTCTTGGAAGATGAAATAATTTTATGTATATAAGTGCATCTATTTTATATGATGGGGGTTGGAACCCATCTTGTTGTTGACTGTTTCTTCTGAAGACATATATTTTTTGAATAACAAAGCGAATGCATAAGAGTTATCAGAGATTCCTGCATCATTTACATTACAGTCTGTTTTTCTCTTTTTCTATGATCGTTTTTCCAGTGTAACACTTCATTATGTTATTCTTCATATCTGAAGCATAGTGTTGAATGGTTAGAATTCATATTGTTTATGCTCTGATCATCGTTTTAGATATTTTATGAATGTTTCTACTAAATTTAATATAGAACTCATCTTTGATGCTTTGTATTAATGGACTGTTCCTTGTTTCTTGTGTCTCACCCGAACTAAATGAATGACTGTGATGGAATGGTTATCTTTCCTTTGACAAAATCTCATGCATATGTCTTTGTGATATCTTTATGTATATGTGACTCCATTTCCCAATGGTTACTGTTGTTTCAACCTTTTATACAATTTTTAAGTGATTGAATTATTTCTGGCCTTGTTAAATTTGTATTTGAGAGATCCCTCTCTGGAAAGAAAAGCCAGTTTCTTTCTAAAAGTGGTTTTGCTGTTACCTTGGAATTTATCTTTTACAACCTGGGTA
Source organism: Pseudotsuga menziesii (assembly GCA_001517045.1). Classification (NCBI taxonomy): domain Eukaryota; kingdom Viridiplantae; phylum Streptophyta; class Pinopsida; order Pinales; family Pinaceae; genus Pseudotsuga; species Pseudotsuga menziesii. Next base: position 195,494 of record LPNX010107250.1, read on the forward strand.
CATTCTGAATGCTAACAAATTGGCACCATTGCTGGGGAATGAAAGTGCACATCTACCTTGGGGTGAACGACAAAGTTGAAGAAAGATTTCTGTGGGCAAACAAGAATTTTTACCAGTAGAAAGGTTGTATATTTTCCCTGGCGACTCCATTGTAAAAAATTTTCAGAACCTAAGGAGTCATTCTGGCTTCAAGAAGACACACACGAGGTAATTCTGATACCAAAGTTTTAAAAATTATTGAAGACCCAGAAAAGTTATTTAAGAGAAAAGATAAAGAAAAGTTAGGTTTCCCTATTTTTGGTACCTCATCTTCTCAAGATTCTTCTATTGATCCAGAATGGGAAGTTAGTGTTGGAAGGAGTTTGTTGAAAACTAAATCTGAGTCTAATCTACAGAATACTGAGTTTGATTCCCGTAGATTAGAATCTTATTTGTTAGATTCCCTCTGGAGAGATTTACAACAAACCACGAAAGTTGAAACATTTGCTTCTCAAAATTCTCAAAAGCCTTCAGTGCCTTTGAACCCACCTAGACCAATGGCAACCAGATTTGCTCCCTTGCGGTTGCCTGCTTTATTACATGACCTTCCTCAGAATTATTCCCAAAGAATTTCCTTGTTTGATGGAGAAGGTGATATAACCTCAAAGCAGCATGTTGCCAAGTTTGAGGATTTCATCGACTTAGAAGAAGTTGATTATCCAGATGTCAAAATGCGGTTGTTTGCTCAAAGTTTATCAGGAGAGGCAAAGAAATGGTTTAAAGATTTTCCAGATGGGTCTCTAATGAACTTTCTAGCTTTCCAAACTGCATTTCTAGATAGATGGGATGATAAACAGATTCCTTTACAGCTCTTGTCATAGTATAACAGTCTCAAAAAAGGAGGTTTCGAATCTGTCCATGAATTCTCCAGCAGATTCATGAGGGTTTATAATTCCATTCCTGAAGATATAAAACCTTCTATGGCCACTACCAAATTACATTATGCTGGAGCCTTTGACAATGATTTTGCATTCTCATTAAGAGAAAGGAAATTAGCAACCCTTGCTGCGATGTTTACAGATGCTTTGGAAGTAGTGGAAAAATGAAACATAGAGATATTGATAGGAGGAAAAGGATGAAAATTTGCCTTCTTCTTCTTCCTCTACTAATGATGTCAAATTTGAAATGATGTTGAAAATGATGGAAAAATTGATGGATAGATTAACTATGGACAATAGGGGGTTCAACAGAGAACAAGCCGACCCTCAAATCAGGAACCCCAATTTTAGAAGACCAAATCCTCTCGTTCTTCCACAAAATAGGCAGAGACATAAGAAACCCAAGAAATCAGGAAGAACAGCAAATCCAACCACCATTCCCCGAAAATTATGTTGCTGATGAAGAAGACCCTACTGAAAATGAAATTCATCTTTTTGGAGAACTGGATTCAGAAATATATCTTACTGAAGAAGAACATAACATGTTTGAACAGGAAGGTGGAAGTGAAGAATTTGAAAGGGAGACAGAGTAGTATCAAAGGGGTTATTTACATGCTATGGATGATGTGCAGAGGAAAATCAGATTGAGAAACAGGGAGGTTTTTATAAACAAAGGGAAGGAAAATCCAAATCAGCCTTCCACAAGTTTCCTAAATGTAGAAAGGGAAAAAGAAGTGCAAAAAGAGTCTCTTTTAAATAAAGAAGCTGAAAATGAGGTACAAAGAGATAAAAGAATGAAGCAAGTGGCCCCAATTGATGTAGAAAGGGCGGGCTCTGGTTTTAATTTGCAAAACAAGCTTTCAAAGTTAAAAATTTATGTTCCATTTAACGAGTTGTTGAGAAACAATGAATATAGAGATACCATAGCAAGATTGATCAAAGGTCAAGGAGAATTGCAATCCGATATTTTAGAGTTGAATGACGATAATCCTGCTATTTTTTTTGGGTCAAAGGTTGGAAATTTAGAAAATGAAGAGGTCCCTCCTTTCTATTTGAGTTTGAATGTGCATGATATGGTGGTCCATAATGCTATGTTAGACTCAGGAGCATCACATAATTTAATGCCGAAGGGAGTAGTTGAAAGTTTGGGACAAGAAGTGACAAGGAATTATAAAGATTTGTATTATTTTGACTCTAAAAGAGTAAAATGCCATGGTTTGATCAAAGATATGGTAGCGACTCTGAACAAGTTGCCATCTAAAACTATAGTCATGGATGTGGTAGTAGCAGACATTCCACCTAAATTTGGGGTATTGTTGTCAAGATCTTGGACTTCGAAGTTAAAAGGTAGTTTACAAATGGATATGTCATATGCTACTATTCCTGTTCAATATGGGAGCAGAAGGTTATATAGTGAAAAAAGAACTCCTTATGTAGTGAGCAGTCAAGATAAAACTGAAATTCATCATATATATGCTGTTGATACTGATTTGGGGTCTTCCATTTTCTTCAATGATACTGTCCCATGTGATCTAGGAGCCACATTACAGGAGAAGTCCGAAGAAGATAAAAAAGAAGAGATGAAGAAACAAGATGCTTTGGAGGCAAAACAAAAAATGGAAGGTATATGGACTATGTATTTTGATGGATCTGCTGCAAAACTGGGTGCTGGAGCCGGTGTGTATATAATTTCTCCTATTAGGGATTTCAAAGCTTTATCATATAAATTAACATTTGAATGCACAAATAACATAGCAGAATATGAAGCTTTATTACTAGGGTTACATGCTTTGAACGATTTGGGAGTGCAAAGGATAAAAGTTTTTGGAGATGCAGAACTGGTGATAAACCAATTGAATGACAGTTATCAGAAAAAGCATCCCCGGATGAGGGCTTATAGGAATGAAGTGTGGGATATGATTGGCAACTTTTTCACAGAGCACGTGATTCAAGTGGTTTCCAGGCATGAAAATATGGTGGCAGATTCTTTGGTAGTAGCTGCTGGAAAGTTCAAAACCCCTATTGCTAGTCAGAAAGAATATCAAGTGGACATTGTGAACAGACCATCTATTCTTGACAATTCCAAATATTGGCAGGTATTTGAAGATAACATGCAGATCAGAAGGTTTTTGGAATTATCAAGAGAATTTGTAAATACTCATATTGACATCGAAAATGATGGTGGTGAGAATTTTTAAGATGATGAAGAGCTTGACAAAGAAAAGGAAGGCACTGAAAGGTTGAAGGGAACCTTAGGAGGTAAATATATTATTCAATTAAAAAATAATTTCATACCAAGGGGTTTGATTCCTTTGGAAAAACTTTTTGATAAAAATGATGTGGCTAAGAATCCGAAAGTAAAGCCAGTTGAGAATGCTGTTGAAGATAGGAATATTGGCACTGAACAGAATCCTAAGATTATAAAAGTATCCAAGAAATTGCCTAAAAAAGAAAAAGAAGAATATGTGAATTTAATGAAAAAGTATACAGATGTCTTCGCTTGGAGTTATGAAGACTTTAAGGAATATGATACCTCTATCATACAGCATACTATTCCTATAAAGCCTGGGGAGAAACCTTTCAAATAGAAGCTCAGAAGGATAAATCCTAAGCTTCTTCCCATCATCGAGAAGGAAATTAAAAAATTAATTGATGCCAAGATCATTGTAACTCTAAGGTTTTCTAAGTGGGTTGTGAATCTGGTTCCTGTTAGAAAGAAGAATGGAGTGTTGGAATATAATCCATGGGGATTATACAATATGTAAATATTTTAAAATATATTCTGAATGTGAATAGTCATGTAGGAATATGAATAGGTTGGTTGGAAGTTGAATGACAACCGACATATGAATTGTATAAATAAAGGCATTTCCCAAGGAATAAGATGAATTCGGGAGTTATTTTACCTAACAATGGTATCAGAGCTCCATAACTCCTGCCTGTTTTCAGTTCTGGTAGCCTGTTTGCTTGCCAGTACATTGCCAGACTGCTAGCCCATTAATGTGCCTTCTCTCTGCTCAGGGTTGAATGTTCTAGACATTCTGTACGCACTCAGAATCATTATCATTTTACTGCCCACCTACTTGTTCCTCATTAGTCTGCATCCGAGCGTTTCTCTTCCAACCTATGTGCATTCATTGTATGTGTTATAGTCACAGACCCGAGTGAAGGAATAAATAGCAGCTAAGGTATGAAACAATCCATTGGATGATATGCTATTAATTATTTCCTCGAACCTCTGCACATTTTCGATTGTTCTTTGCCAGAAAATTGAAGTGCTCAAAACACTGTTATACCTAACCCTAATTCCTAGTTGCACTCTCTCTTCTTACCATTCAATTTTTACTCATCACGTTTCAAAGTTTATGATAGTTTCCCATTAGAAATTTCTTTGTGAATGCGTTCTCTCATAGAGATCTAAGGGATTGTAGCAGTGAAATATTGGTGAAGCCCATGGAGTCCATATATCGCTCTCCCAAGTGCGTGGGCGCTTTCCAGCTTGTAATCTAATTCTGATATCTCTTGTGAAAACTGCGAAAAGGCTGTTGTGATTTGAGGCTCTCAATATATTGTTGCTTGGAGACTGAAGGTTATGCATAAAAGATCATTCTTTTGCTGCTATGAGAGATTGATACTGAAGCCGTATGTTGTGAGTTCTTTGAAGAATGAAAACTGAAGATTGCTGGTGGAAAATCTATAGCTGAAGATTCATGTTGTGGAGAAGATGTTGCGTGAAGAGTTTCTTTTCTGTGAATTGAAGTTGCGTATCAGACCTTCAAGGACCATGAAAGTTGATTATTGATGTTGCTGCGATCGTTTTGGAGAATGTAGATTCACATCATCATACAATTGTGTGAAGTGTGACTGCGTTGGTTGAAGCTATCCCACTGCTATGAGTCCAATGAAGACCAGTGACAGAAGGTTCACGCCAGTCCTCATCTGTGTGAAGGTAAAATCTTGGTGTTGTATGCACTTATGACCGTTGGAAGTGCATAAAACCTAATTTCTGCCCTAGGTATTTGCGTGAAGTTTGAAGTGAAATATTTTCATGTATATGCATCTTGTATGAGTTTGTGTTTGCTGCTGAGACGTGTCCATGAATGATTAACTGTTGATGTATGAACTATGATGTGAATACTGCTACGACGTTGGTGACTGCCTTGGAATAAGCATTGCTTTCATTATTCCATGTGTGAGTGACCTCTCTTGGTTGAATCCATTCTACGGCATGACTGAGTATTCCAAATAAATATTTTTGTCTATAGGGTTTTATGAAGTCGATCATGTAAATTTGGGCAGTGTGTCCTTGGTTGTTTTCAATAAGTTCCTATGATTTTGAAGGGTTTGTATTGACGGTTTATTGTGTGAAATATTTACCCTAATCATGGCAGGATCTGCAGGTCCTTAGCTTCAGGGTTGTTAGGGTTTTTAGACTTTCTTTAGTTGAACAACTAGGTTTGAAGGGTAAATTATCAGTCTTTTGATAGGCGATCATTGGATTTGTTGACATTGTTGTAAAGCTTGAGGAAGGTGGCAGAGACTTAGACCTACACCTTTACTCTTTCTTCTTTTTCTCCTATTGTTTTTGTTGCAAGATTCAATCACAGAAGATGCAATCTATAGCATCTGTAGTTGGTGCCACTCTCACTGGCAAAGACACTTATCCAGAATGGTGGAGGAAGATCAAATCTTCCTTCATCTACAATGACCTTTGGGACGGTATTTGCGAAGGCACCACAATAGAGACAGAAGTTGGAAAGCCCATAACCATAGACCCAGGACCTCCAGAATCCGAGAAAGAGAAGGCCATTTGGAAAAAAAAAGACAAGAAAGCTTTAGCAGTAATCACTGCCACAGTCAGTGAAGAGGTGAGCCAACACATATTGCCTGAAAAGTCATGTTTTGAAGCACTAAAAACGTTAAAAGATCTGTATGATTCACACTATGAAATGGAAGTTATTCAACTAATGCTAAAACTATTCAGTTTAGAAGTAAAAGACAATGATCCCATGTTACTTGCCTCTGAAATCAAAGATATCATGCACAAGATTCAAGCCACTGGTATGAAACCAGATCTTCCCCTTGTAGCATTTGTAAAATCTTTGTATCCTTCTCACTCCAACTATCATTAGTCGTTGCAAGCAAGTGACAAGTTCAAATCACTGACATTTGACACCCTGCTAGAGAAGATAGCTGACAAAGAGAAAGCTTTTGGTAAGAAGAAAACCGAGCATTCTGGAGAATCACTTTGCTTTGCTCAAAAAGAAAAGAAGCACACCAAAGACCAATCCAAAGATCATCCCAAAGGAGAAAGTAGCAAGAGAGGCAGAGGAAGAAGAAACTTCAGAGGTAGAGGAGGCAGAAACAACTCCAGCAAAAGATCAGATTTACAGTGCAAGCATTGTGAAAAGATTGGACACACAGCAGATCAGTGTTGGGATTCGTGGGACTCCATCAAAGACAAACATAACCAGAAGAGAGATGACAATAAGAACCAAAATGCTAGTAAATATTTAGATTCTGCTCATTGTATTGTTGCACATTGTCATATTGGTATTAATGAAATGATTTCACTTTCATCTTACATAGATTGTTGGCTACTTGATACTAGTACAACATCACACATGACTTTTAGAAAAGACTGTTTTGAAGAACTTAATGAAACAATAAATGGCATAGTTTACTTTGCAGATAAGTCAAGTCTTAAACCAAAGGGAATGGGCACCATTCGACTGAAGATGTCTGGATTCCCTGATTTCTTGTTGAAGAATGTTCTTTATCTTCCAGAGTTGCAGAGAAGCCTGCTGTCCTTGGTGCAGATTCGACAGCAAGGCCATTCCATCCACATGTTTGATGGAATCGTAGAAATAAGAAAGTCCTTTGACAACCAAGTCATCATGACTGGATACGAAGATGGGAAGCTACTGAAGCTAAAGGGTTCATCTGCAAGGGTTCAGAACTATGCCTACCTCTCTCAGCATGGAGAAGGTAATTTGTCATCAAGTTTATTATGGCATGCAATATTTAGTCATCTAAATTATAACAGTCTTCGTTTTTTGATAAAGAATGGTGTATTTGGTTTGCCCACCATTCCCAAAGAGAAGAGCAAATGTGATGCATGTATATTAGGGAAACACAGTAAGCTGCCATTCCATGAATCTAATTTCAGAGCAAGTAGGAAATTAGAATTAGTGCATTCTGATTTATGTGGCCCAATGCCAACTCCTTCTGCCAATGGGAATAAGTATTTTATGACCTTTGTTGATGACTACTCAAGAATGTGTTGGATTTTCTCATTAAAGACAAAATCAGAAGCATTTCAAACATTCAAGGACTTTCATGCATTGATAGAAAACAAGCACAATCTAAAATTGGTACACTTCGTACTGACAATGGGAAAGAATACACTACAAATGCTTTTGAACATTATCTTCACCAACATGGAAGTGCACATCAGACTACAGTTCCCTACAATCCTCAACAAAACGGTGTAGCAGAAAGAATGAACAGAACCATAATGAATATGGTACGATCAATGATGTTTTTTAAGAATGTAAAACTAATGTTTTGGGGTGATGCAGTGAAATGTGTAGCCTATTTGAGAAACAGAAGTTCCTCAAATGCTCTTGATAGCAGGACTCCACATGAAATGTGGTTTGGCCATCTCCCTTCAGTCAGGCATCTCAGAGTTTTTGGTTCCACCTATTATGCCTTGATTCCAAAGGAGCAAATAAACAAGCTTGGTGCTCAAAGCAGAAAATGCATTTTCCTGGGGTACGAAGAAAACTCCAAGGCATACCGTCTGTATGATGAGGTAAACAAGAAGTTTGTTATTTCCAGAGATGTCATTTTTCTTGAGACTAATAAAAATGACCAGTCCATTGAGAGACATCTTGATCATTTGGAAAAATATCCTCATCCAAAGAAATATTTTGAAAATGAATATGAAATTCCAAACCTTGAAGGAGGGATTCCTATTCTGGATCAACCTTTGGAATTTTCATATGAAGCATCAACTCCCCCGCATGAAGAAGTTCCTGCTACTTCACCTAAACAAGAGATTCAACTAAATGATGTGATTGAGAGACTTGGAAGACTCAACCTTGAAGGAAATGAAGCACC
>LPNX010107275.1:0-21926 GCA_001517045.1 Pseudotsuga menziesii
AAGAAGTTCAACTAACTTGAACACCTTGGTTGAGGAAACCATATATAAAAAAGCATCAAATAATATAAGACAAAGATTATGAAGCTTATTAGGAGCCTCCTCTTCAACCACATGATTACAAGCTCTTATAACATGCCATGATGTAGATTCTATACCTACTCTTGGACAATGTGCTCAACAACTTAATATTGCAATAAGATTTAGTGAAGTTATTTGAATTTGGATCAAAATTAATATATAAACATTAATTGAGAAACACTATTATATATTATATGTTTCTAGCCATGACTGAGATTAAGCTAGTTGGTAAAAAGTGGTTTAGGATCAAGTATGAATACATGATATAAAATAATTATGTTGTACATGTGATTGGGTGTGGTGTTCCAAATCATATATAACCAATACAATGTCCATGGATACTGCAACAATGAATTCAACATGAAAAATCCTAATCATGATCAAGATGATAAAGCACATTAAAATGACTACACTACCAAAACTCAATTACATATAAGTAAGAACTACCACTAATTTATATTAGCATAGTCATTATTTAGTTGTATTAATAGTTTAGATTGATCGTTTATAGCCACATCACTTAAAATTGCTCAAATTTGGTAGTTTTTAGCTTAAAATTACATGAGTAATGTTTTTGGCCGTGTAGTCACAAATTTGTCATTTTGCACTAGTGAACAAAGACTACGCTATCGGAAAGGGACGTAGAGAGAGAATCCAATGGAGGAAGAAGAAGATGATGAAGGAAGGAGATTATGTCGTATGTCAGTTTAGTGCGACGAGATTCTTGAACGTGTCACTGGTTTCAACTAATGTGGAATATCCTACTGATTTAATTAGCCAAGGTGCCAAGGTCGTGTCCAAATTAGCCTATAAAAACTATAATTATATGCCAAGGTCATGCAAATTAGCCTTATAATTAACATTATATGCCAAGGTTTAGTGGCTTTAGTGGGTTTTTTTATATGTGAAGGTCATGTCCAAATTGATATATAGCTCGGTTGCTTAAGCACTTGCATGAGATATTAAAGCAATCTATCTTGAAGAATGGACATAAGTTAAAAGTTGTGGTCAAAGGCATGAACCAAGAGAAGTACTATAAAATAAAGTAAGAAAACTGGAGCGGAATCAACCCCATGAAACTCTATGATTTTAAGACTTGGTATGGTACTGTAATGTTTAGAACCTTATGGACAGAAATCTGCTTAACAGAAGATGAATAACCAGTAATCAATTATACCAATTTTATTAAGTCAATAATGTATTTTACAGTTAGAGCAAACATTACAGCATTATAGTTATACACTCTAGGTGGATTTAACTTAAAACAAAGATTACCGGTTGTGAACAAAAGAAATAATAACAGTCGCTAATTACATTCAAGACAGAAACTCTTCTTTACATGTATCATTGGCAATTTAGATAGAAGAAACAAACTGCTTGTTTTACCTCATATAAGCAATTGAATTTGTAACAGCTTATTTACCGAGCTATTTATTTTGCAAATAAAAGTATATCTGAATGCTTTATGAAAATTGATAGGCATTACTTGATCATTCTTACCTGTAAACCTGTGAGAACAAGTAAACTTTCTGCATTAGCTCAAAAGCTAAGTAAGCCCCAGAATCCAAGACAGTTCCACCTACTTGTTGCAAATTAAAACTCATCAGCAAACTGAAAGAGAAAGTATTATACAAGTTAAATCTAACCTTGTATTAAAAAGTAGATTGCTAAGTACTTAACTCAGATTATGTATTAACAAATATGTTAACCCAATAATTTATAGTTAACTGTTAGTTGTTAGTAGACTGCATGCTCAATATTTTATATATTTTCAAAATTTTAAATTTTTCAGAAAATTTGGGGTTTTGACATCCCGAGACACATACATAGTACTTAGAAACCCCTAATGGTTCCCACATCCCCATTTAAATAAAAAATATTAACTTGAGAGGTCATCTATGGTGATTCAAGGTGTCGTTCATGGACCTGTTGAGGCCTATAAATTCACAGGCGACAACAGTAAGGGATTCTCCCCAGTCAACGTTCCCAACTAGCCTGTGACTGTTTGGTGTAGGGAATCCTTCCGGTTTGCGGTCCGGCTACCGTAGGTCAAGTAACAAAAACAAAAGGTTTTACCGGCTGCGGCCCGGTCCACCATGTATATTTTTGTATTTTTTGACTTAAGTATGATATGCAAGTGCCTATTTAACATGCAGATTGGCGTAGAATACAAGGAGCGATCACAATGTGATGCGCAGGTTCTTACCTCTCGTCTTAAACTCTCTCGCATCTAAATCACACACAACAAGAAATTACAACTAACTACCTAACCTATCCCTAGGGAGAAAAGTTATCATTCATTAATGAGTAATGTAATTTGTACATGCATTATGAAAAAACATAGATAGCTGATACTTCTTTCAAAACGATTGAACATTAAAAGATATTTGAACAACCAGATAGCCAATTGTTTATGAACAGCACTCATTACTCATAGTGGAAATCTTCATAAAATAAACCAGAGAACATTCATACAAGAACATAGGTTCAAAGAGTTAGAACGGTCTCACAGTTAATGGACACAAAGCTGAAAACGAAATAGTTCCTCTTCAACAAATCCATAGCACAACATTTGAATATTCCACCAAGCTTTCTCCAATAGGAAAACTGTAATTATCTATTGCAAAAGGAAATAGTTCTTCTTACAATATGTCTTCACAAATCTAACTGGGAAAAAGTCCCAGTAACTTCTAACTTTCAAATATTTAAACAAAATCAGTAGACCGCTTGGGTTCCCCCCCCAAACGTGTGACTCTTCGGTTCTTCGAGCGTTTCATATTCCTCCTTTTCATCTTTTCTGCGCAAGCTCATTATCTGCCGAGTAACTGATGGACTTTTCAGATCTGCGTATTTTGTTGCTTTTGATTTTGTCTTTTCCTTCGCTTGTCTCCCTTGCGACCCTGTCGGTTTCGATTTGATTTACAATGTCCAGCTACACCTTCGCGCCTTGGTAGTCCGACCAATCCCTTGAGTCCACCTGCAAATAAACCAAAATGCATCATTCATTGGATTTGCGTTCCAAAACAAAGTAGCAAATTATATTACTGAAACAACTAATCCACAAGAAAAGACCAGGTGCGCCATCGTCATTTTACAAATGCCGACAACACTACCTCGTCCTCCTACGGGCTTGTGATAAAAACACCAACTGCAAAAAACGGGAGGAAACCGACATCAGAAGCAAAAGCTCTGCCCAGCCGCAATGGCGGAAGAGTAAAGGCTACAGGCATGATACGGGAGGGTGAGAAAACTCAATCGCAAATCGAAAGGATAATGACATCGGAAGCCAAATGGTTTTCCCATCCGCAACAGCGAAAGGGGCACAACTACGGGCACGCAACGAAAAAGTCAACACGCATCGGCAACGGAGCACTTTTTTACTTCGGATGGCTACTTGATTTGGGAGCCGCAATGGCGGAAGCAAAAAGGTTAGGGACACGAGACCTAAGGGCAAGAAGACTCTCAATCAGAAGTCGGAAGACATTTTACATCGGACGCTAAATGGATTTCCTAGCCGCAACAGCGGAAGAAGAAAAGATACAGGCAAGCGATCAAAAGACCAATACGCATCGGCAGTCGGAGCGCTTTATGCTTCGGGTGCTAAGCCGCTTTGGGAGCCGCAACGGTAGAAAAGGAAATAACAAATCCCTCCGATGTAAACCAAAATATCGGCCGATTTGAGAAAATGTGTCGGAGAAAACCTAGAAGCCAAGTAGGATTATTTTGCCGCAACGGTGGGATTCAAAACGACTAGACGTCCGAAAAAGGAAAAGCATTTCGCCGCCGCAACGGCGGAAGCCCGAGACTTACGGGGCCGGCAAAAACAACGAAGCGGGAGCAAAACCAAACAGTGATCGGGAGAAATTGTGATTTGCCGTCCGCAACGGTGGAAGGAGAAGTGATATAAGTTCCGATGCCAAAACACAAAAGCGGCCAATGTGAAAACAAACAAATCGGAAAGAAAATCCGAAGTCAAGACTCGCTATTTTGCCGCAACGGCGGAAGCTTTAACCAAACAAATTTCTGATTCGAACAAGCTGAAAATGCATCCAAAGGAAGTGATAAAGTCTAATCAAACATTAGATTGCTTCAAGCATCAAAGGAGGAATCAAAACAATTGGTAGATCAATCCCAGCACTTAGAAATTCTTTCTGGAAAATCATTGAATTAACTCAAGGAAAAAGAACTAATCCAAACAAAAGGAGGGTCCCAATTTTTTTTGGAATTTGGAAAAAATATTACAGCTGCAACAGTTGGTGACTACCTGGTGAACCCCATATTTTTGAATTAACTCTTTCCCAGTTCAATACCGTCTAGATGAAAGCTGAAATCTTCTAGATGTTTGTATCCCTAAGCAGGCCAAATCATGCATTTAGATCATTAAGAAGAAGTTCATTATTTGGGGAATGGTAACATCAGAAATATTGCAAGTCTGAATAACTCTTTTGAGGCCTGATAAGTCATATTTATTTTTCCCGTCCTTAGGTAGTTTCTAACTTGGACACCACAAGATTGTAACAGATAGTAAACAGCATTATCCTTTTGTTCCTCATTCCCATGCCAATTGCAATTTTGTGCCATTAGAACTTTAGTTCTTTTGAGTCCTCCATTTGCCTTTCTTTCTGAATTTTATTCAGGCTCCTCTATCCCATAGTGCCCTTTTGTGTGAGAGAAGAATTGGCGTTTCATCTCATGGACGGAGAGGAACTTTCGGCAATTTGAAATTCATGATTTTGATACTTTGCTTTGATATGTCTTGTTTCTTTTAAGGAGTTTTGACTCTTGATAGCTTTTAGCTTTTCTGAAATTATGGCATGGGATCATTTATATATGATATACTGTTTACCTTGCTTCCTTTCCATGGGTCTTTCGCTGTCACCCCCTTGGATATTTAAGATGTGAAATGGATGGATCCTCGAAATAGTATTCCAGACCTCTTTACTTCTGAGTTATTTACAGGGGTTAAGTAAGACTTCAATGAATGCATGGCCAGTTAGGAACACTGCTACTAGAAGACATTCTATGTTTCAAAGCACAGTATTTTGCTCAAGATTTTAGTTAATTAAGAACCCTGATGTTTCCACTGCAACCAAAAGTTTGCCTCTTTATTCAAAACCAAAAGGACTACTAACAACACAGTAAAAATAAAGAAAACAACATCAAAGCAATACACAAAGAAAAGGCATCAAGCATTGAAGAAAACAACATCGATTTATTTATGTACAAAGCAAAAGAAAAGAAAAATTTTGCCCACTCCTGAAAATATTTAATCATGGGAAGTTAAGGGGTGGGCTGGATTATAGACATGAGCTATCTAACCATGGTCTAGCTGTGCTGTTTTTGAAATTGAGCACATGTCTACTATCCTACAGTCATCCTTTTCATCCTGAGGAAGTTGAAGGAGCTCAGGCTGAGTGTCAATCATAGAACTGGTCTTTCTTGAGGTCTGATGTCTTAGCTTAAGCTCAGTTAGATAATTTCCCAGGACAGAATCAACAGATTCATTACCCTTTTCCAGTCCAGTGACATTGTGCTTCATGTAGGGCTCTCTTAAAATCTTAATCAGGTTTGGGCTACCCTTCTGAGGTAACCACAAGTGTGACCAGTCTGAAGCAAAGTACCCATCTAATTTAGCTGACCAATCTCGATTCAAAATCAATCCATAGCCATCAGGTATGTCTGCTACTACAATGTTAAGGTACTGACATATCTTTTTATTTGCAGACAATCGAATCAAAACATTCTTCATCTCCCCCACTACTTTGACACTAGTCTTGTCTAGTTGAGTGATGTCCCAATCAGTAGGTTTTGGCTGCCCATTAATTTTTTTGCAGATTGCAAGAGGCATAACATTCACCGATGATCCAGAGTCCACCAGACAATTATGCACCTTATGGTTCAAAATTTCCAGAGTTAAAAGGAAAGGTGGGGTGCTAGTTTTCCTTTCCCCAGTTGATTCGACTTTTTCTTCCACAGGTTGGTTTTCGGTGGGTATCTCCTCTTTAACTTCCTTAAATTTTTTAGCGCTTCCTTCCTCAACATCATCCACAGGTTTGATAGTCTCATTGCTCGGCTCTGCCTCCTGGTTGAGGGTAGTGGCTTTAGGTGTTTTGTCTTCAACATTCACTTCTACCTATCTCTTGACATTCTCCTGCAGTTTTTTAATCTTTGAAATTATTGCATTGTCCTTAATTGTTAGGTTCTTATCCTTTGTTGCTGTAGGTGTGTATTGAGATTTGAGAGTGCTCTCTTCAGTGTCAAAAAGCGAGACACCATCCCATGAAAACATGGTATCCTCACCTTGTTTCTCTATGGTCTGTTTTTTTGCTCCTTCTTCATCACTGTCTTCAGTCAATTTAGAGTTCAGCAACTTATTCATCATCAATGACATTGAATTCAACCATTGAGGGCACTTCTTTTCAAAGTGAGGTTGCTTGTGAAAAGTACAGAAATTATGCCCCCCTATTTTTGTTATGTTCATTGATGCTAAATTTGGTGGAGGGACTTGCCATTGGTTGTTATCATCCCTTTTTTGGTAGTGGGGTGTATAAGTTTTCTGAACTTCCTTTTCTCTCTCCAGATCTATTATTCGATTAGATAGCTTCTGAAGCATTGTCATCATTCCCTGGTAATCATGTGATTGTTCATCTTTAGGTTTAGACAGCAATAAACCTCTTCTATTTATAGTTTTCTCTCTAGGTAAATCAGGATAATATTCTACACTTTCCCTTTCAGCCTCTACCCTTTCTGCCTCTTCATAAGTCTCTACCAATGTAGGTTTGGCTTTCATCTTGGCAAACATGGCCAGCTCAGTTCCTAGGGCTAAGGTATAATATTCAATTAAGACCTTGTCTGAGGGTCTTTTAGTTTCAGAAAAGATCTTTAGGTATATTGAAAATCTTTGAGTGAAACTATGTACCTTCTCATTCTTCTCTTTTCTTAACAAACCAAGACCCTTCATCAATGAGGCATGTGTTTTTTGGGCTGTGTATTTACTTCTGAAAAACCTTTCAAAGGTGTCCCAATCAAGAATAGAGTTTGCAGGCAAGCCGAAATACCAGGATGCTGCTGCTCATTTCAGGGTGTGTGGGAATAGTCTACAGACCACGTCTTCATACTCCCCAGCCCTTAGCCCTTCTAATGCTAAATAAAAGATTTGCAAGTGGTCATCTACAGTAGTCCTTTCCTCGGGGTCAAACTTAGGCAACAGCTTGTCAAAGGCTTGAGGTAGGTCATGCAAAGGAGGCGTGAGGTTCAAAGGTGATCTAGCTCTCCATGTCGGCATAGGGTTGGGCTGATTTACATTTATGCTAGCCATAGGCATAGGTATAAGAACAAGAGTCTGAGCAAAAAGCAATGTAGGATGAAACCAGGTTTACCTGCTTCAATGGTAGAGCAAATTGGTAAGTCCACTTTGATCAGGTTGAATGCTCCCAGATATCTGCTGGTAGGGTAATCTCGGGAAATTATGTTTCCATGACCAGCCATACACTGGCAGCCCTCCTTCTAGCGCCAGAACTGTTGAGGCCTGGAAATTCGCAGGTGACAACAGTAAGGGATTCTCCCGAGTCAACGTTCCCAACTAGCCCGTGACTGTTTGGTGTAGGGAATCCGTCCGGTTTGCGGTCTGGCTACGATAGGTCAAGTAACAAAAACAAAATGTTTTACTGGTTGCGGCCCGATCCACCGTGTATATTTTTGTATTTTTTTACTTAAGTATGATATGTAAGTTCCTATTTAACATGCAGATTGACGTAGAGTACGAGGAGCGGTCACAATGTGATGCGCAGGTTCTTACCTCTCGTCTTAAACTCTCTCGCATCTAAATCACACACAGCAAGAAATTACAACTAACTACCTAACCTATCCCTAGGCAGCAAAGTTATCATTCATTAATGAGTAATGTAATTTGTACATGCATTATGAAAAATAACAGATAGCTGATACTTCTTTCAAAATGCATGAACATTAAAAGATATTTGAACAACCAGATAGCCAATTGTTTATGAACAACACTCATTACTCATAGTGGAAATCTTCATAAAATAAACCAGAGAACATTCATACAAGAACATAGGTTCAAAGAGTTAGAACGGTCTCACAGTTAATGGACACAAATCTGAAAACGAAATAGTTCCTCTTCAACAAATCCATAGCACAACATTTGAATATTCCACCAAGCTTTCTCCAATAGGCAAACTGTAATTATCTATTGCAAAAGGAAATAGTTCTTCTTACAATATGTCTTCAAAAATATAACTGGGAAAAAGTCCCAGTAACTTCTAACTTTCAAATATTTAAACAAAATCAGTAGACCGCTTGGGTTCCCCCCCCAAACGTGTGACTCTTCGGTTCTTCGAGCGTTTCATATTCCTCCTTTTCATCTTTTCTGCGCAAGCTCATTATCTGCTGAGTAACTGACGGACTTTTCAGATCTGCCTATTTTGTTGCTTTCGATTTTGTCTTTTCCTTCACTTGTCTCCCTTGCGACCCTGTTGGTTTCAATTTGATTTACAATGTCCAGCTACACCTTCGTGCCTTGGTAGTTCGACCAATCCCTTGAGTCCACCTGCAAATAAACCAAAATGCATCATTCATTGGATTTGCGTTCCAAAACAAAGAAGCAAATTATATTACTGAAACAACTAATCCACAAGAAAATACCAGGTGCGCCATCGTCATTTTACAAATGCCGACAACACTACCTCGTCCTCCTACGGGCTCGTGATAAAAACACCAACTGTGGAAAACGGGAGGAAACTGACATCGGAAGCAAAATCTCTACCCAGCCGCAACGACGGAAGAGTAAAGGCTACAGGCATGCGACGGGAGGGCGGGAAACTTTCAATCACAAATCGGAAAGATAATGACATCGGAAGCCAAATGGTTTTCCCAGCGGCAATGGAGGAAAGGGCACAACTACGGGCACGCAACAAAAAAGTCAACACGCATCGGCAGTGGAGCACTTTTTTACTTCGGATGGCTACTTGATTTGGGAGCCGCAACGTCGGAAGCGAAAAGGTTAGGGACACGAGACCTGAGGGTAGGAAGACTCTCAGTCAGAAGTCGGAATACATTTTACATCGAACGCTAAATGGCTTTCCTAGCCGCAACGGCGGAAGAAGAAAAGATACAGGCAAGCAATCAAAAGACCAATACACATCGGCAGTCGAAGCGCTTTATGCTTCGGGTGCTAAGCCGCTTTGGGAGCCGCAACGGCGGAAAAGGAAATAAAAAATCCCTCCGATGTAAACCAAAAGATCGGTCGATTTGAGAAAATGTGTCAGAGAAAACTTAGAAGCCAAGTCTGATTATTTTTCCGCAACGGTGTGATTCAAAACGACTAGACGTCCGAAAAAGGAAAAGCATTTCACTGCCGCAACGGCGGAAGCGCGAGACTTACGGGACTGGAAAAAAAAACGAAGTGGGACAAAAACCAAACAGTGATCGGGATAAATTGCGATTTTCCATCCGCAACGGCGGAAGGAGAAGTGATATAAGTTCCGATGCCAAAACACAAATGCAGCCGATGTGAAAACAAACAAATCGGAAAGAAAATTTGAAGTCAAGACTCGCTATTTTTCCGCAACAGCGGAATCTTTAACCAAACAAATTTCCGATTCAAACAAGATGAAAATGCATCCAAAGGCAGCGATAAAGTCTGATCAAACATTAGATTGCTTCAAGCATCAGAGGAGGAATCAAAACAAATGGTAGATCAATCCCAGCACTTAGAAATTCTTTCTGGAAAATCATTGAATTAACTCAAGGAAAAAGAACTAATCCAAACAAAAGGAGGGTCCCAAATTTTTTTGGAATTTGGGAAAGATGTTGCAGCTGCAACAATTGGCGACTACCTGGTGAACCCTAGATTTCTGAATTAACTCTTTCCCAGTTCAAGACCATCTAGATGAAAGCTGAAATCTTGTAGATGTTTGTATCCATAAGCAGGCCAAATCATGCATTTAGATCGTTAAGAAGAAGTTCATTCTTTTGGGAATGGTAACATCAGAAATATTGCAAGTTTGAATAACTCTTTTGAGGCCTGATAAGTCATATTTATTTTTCCCGTCCTTAGGTAGTTTCTAGCTTGGACACCACAGGATTGTAACAGATAGTAAACAGCATTATCCTTTTGTTCCTCATTCCCATGCCAATTGCACTTTTGTGCCATTAGAACTTTAGTTCTTTTGAGTCCTCCATTTGCCTTTCTTTCTGAATTTTATTCAGGCTCCTCTATCCCATAGTGCCCTTTTGTGTGAGAGAAGAATTGGCGTTTCATCTCACGGACGGAGAGGAACTTTCGGCAATTTGAAATTCAGGCTTTTGATACTTTGCTTTGATATGTCTTGTTTCTTTTAAGGAGTTTTGACTCTTGATAGCTTTTAGCTTTTCTGAAATTATGGCATGGGATCATTTATATATGATATACTGTTTACCATTCTTCCTTTCCGTGGGTCTTTCCCTGTCACCCCCTTGGATATTTAAGATGTGAAATGGATGGAGCCTCGAAATAGTATTCCAGGCCTCTTTACTTCTGAGTTATTTACAGGGGTTAAGTAAGACTTCAATGAATGCATGGCCAGTTAGGAACACTGCTACTAGAAGACATTCTATGTTTCAAAGCACAGTCTTTTGCTCAAGAATTCAGTTAATTAAGAACCCTGATGTTTCCACTGCAACCAAAAGTTTGCCTCTTTATTCAAAACCAAAAGGACTACTAACAAAGCAGTAAAAATAAAGAAAACAACATCAAAGCAATACACAAAGAAAAGGAATCAAGCATTGAAGAAAACAACATCGATTTATTTATGTACAAAGCAAAAGAAAAGAAATTTTTTGCCCACTCCTGAAAATCTTTAATCCTGGGAAGTTAAGGGGTGGGCTGGATTATAGACATGAGCTATCTAACCATGGTCTAGCTGTGCTATTTTTGAAATTGAGCACATGTCTCCTATCCTACAATCATCCTTTTCAGCCTGAGGAAGTTGAAGGAGCTCAGACTGAGTGTCAATCATAGAACTGGTCTTTCTTGAGGTCTGATGTCTTAGCTTAAGCTCAGTTAGATAATTTCCCAGGACAGAATCAGCAGATTCATTACCCTCTTCCATTCCAGTGACATTGTGCTTCATGTAGGGCTCTCTTAAAATCTTAATCAGGTTTGGGCTACCCTTTTGGGGTAACCACAAGTGTGACTAGTCTGAAGCAAAGTACCTATCTACTCGAGCTGACCAATCTCAATTCAAAATCAATCCATAGCCATCAGGTATGTCTGCTACATCAATGTTAAGGTACTGACATATCTTTTTATTTGCAGACAATCGAATCAAAACATTGTTCATCTCCCCCACTACTTTGACACTAGTCTTGTCTAGTTGAGTGACGTCCCAATCAGTAGGTTTTGGCTGCCCATTAATTTTTTTGTAGATTGGAAGAGGCATAACATTCACCGATGATCTAGAGTCCACTAGACAATTATGCACCTTATGGTTCAAAATTTCCAGAGTTAAAAGGAAAGGTGGGGTGCTAGTTTTCCTTTCCCCAGTTGATTCGACTTTTTCTTCCACAGGTTGGTTTTCAGTGGGTATCTCCTCTTTAAATTCCTTAACTTTTTCAGTGCTTCCTTCCTCAACATCATCCACAGGTTTGGAAGTCTCATTGCTCGACTCTGCCTCCTGGTTGAGGGTAGTGGCTTCAGGTGTTTTGTCTTCAACATTCACTTCTACCTGTCTCTTGACATTCTCCTGCAGTTTTTTAATCTTCGAAATTATTGCATTGTCCTTAATTGTTAGGTTCTTATCCTTTGTTGCTGTAGGTGTGTATTGAGATTTGAGAGTGCTCTCTTCAGTGCCAAAAAGCGAGACACCATCCCATGAAAACATGGTATCCTCACCTTGTTTCTCTATGGTCTGTTTTTTTCCTCCTTCTTCATCACTATCTTCAGTCAATTTAGAGTTCAGCAACTTATTCATCACCAATGACATTGAATTCAACCATTGAGGGCACTTCTTTTCAGAGTGAGGTTGCTGGTGAAAAGTACAGAAATTATCCCCCCCTATTTCTGTTATGTTCATTGATGCTAAATTTGGTGGAGGGACTTGCCATTGGTTGTTATCCTCCCTTTTTTGGTAGTGGGGTTTATAAGTTTTCGGAACTTCCTTTTCTCTCTCCAGATCTATTATTCGGTTAGATAGCTTCTGAAGCATTGTCATCATTCCCTGATAATCATGTGATTGTTCATCTTTAGGTTTAGACAGCAATAAAGCTCTTCTATTTGTAGTTTTCTCTCCAGGTAAATCAGGATAATCTTCTACACTTTCCCTTTCAGCCTCTACCCTTTCTGCCTCTTCATAAGTCTCTACCAATGTAGGTTTGGCTTTCATCTTGGCAAACATGGCCAGCTCAGGTCCGAGGGCTGAGGTATAATATTCAATTAAGACCTTGTCTGAGGGTCTGTCAGTTTCAGAAAAGTTCTTTAGGTATATTGAAAATCTTTGAGTGAAACTATGTACCTTCTCGTTCTTCTCTTGTCTTAACAAACCAAGACCCTTCATCAATGAGGCATGTGTTTTTTGGGCTGTGTATTTACTTCTGAAAACCCTTTCGAAGGTGTCCGAATCAGGAATAGAGTTTGCAGGCAAGCCAAAATACCAGGATGCTGCTGCTCCTTTCAAGGTGTGTGGGAACAGTCTACAGACCACGTCTTCATACTCCCCAGCCATTAGCCCTTCTAATGCTAAATAAAAGCTTTACAGGTGGTCATCTACAGCATTCCTTTCCTCAGGGTCAAACTTAGGCAACAGCTTGTCAAAGGCTTGAGGTAGGTCATGCAAAGGAGGCATGAGGTTCAAAGGTGATCTAGCTCTCCATGCCGGCAGAGGGTTGGGCTGATTTACATTTATGCCAGCCATAGGCATAGGTATAAGAACAAGAGTCTGAGCAAAAATCAATGTAGGATGAAACCCGGTTTACCTGCTTCAATGGTAGAGCAAATTGGTAAGTCCACTTTGATTAGGTTGAAAGCTCCCAGATATTTGCTGGTAGGGTAATCTCGGGAAATTAAGTTTCCACGACCAGCCATGCACTAGCGGCCCTCCTTCTAGCACCAGAACTGTTGAGGCTTGGAAATTCGTAGGCGACAACAGTAAGGGATTCTCCCCAGTCAACGTTCCCAACTAGCCCGTGACTGTTTTGTGTAGGGAATCTATCCGGTTTGCGGTCCAGCTACCGTAGGTCAAGTAACAAAAACAAAAGGTTTTACCGGTTGCGGCCCGGTCCACCGTGTATATTTTTGTATTTTTTGACTTAAGTATGATATGCAAGTGCCTATTTAACATGCAGATTGACGTAGAATACGAGGAGCAGTCACAATGCGATGCACAGGTTCTTACCTCTCGTCTTAAACTCTCTCACATCTAAATCACACATAGCAAGAAATTACAACTAACTACCTAACCTATCCCTAGGGAGCAAAGTTATCATTCATTAATGAGTAATGTAATTTGTACATGCATTATGAAAAATCACAGATAGCTGATACTTCTTTCAAAACGCATGAACATTAAAAGATATTTGAACAACCAGATAGCCAATTGTTTATGAACAACACTCATTACTCATAGTGGAATTCTTCATAAAATAAACCAGAGAACATTCATACAAGAACATAGGTTCAAAGAGTTAGAACGGTCTCACAGTTAATGGACACAAAGCTGAAAACGAAATAGTTCCTCTTCAACAAATCCATAGCACAACATTTGAATATTCCACCAAGCTTTCTCCAATAAGCAAACTGTAATTATCTATTGCAAAAGGAAATAGTTCTTCTTACAATATGTCTTCACAAATCTAACTGGGAAAAAGTCCCATTAACTTCTAACTTTCAAATATTTAAACAAAATCAGTAGACCGCTTGGGTTCCCCCCCCAAACGTGTGACTCTTCGGTTCTTCGAGCGTTTCATATTCCTCCTTTTCATCTTTTCTGCGCAAGCTCATTATCTGCTGAGTAACTGACGGACTTTTCAGATCTTCGTATTTTGTTGCTTTCAATTTTGTCTTTTCCTTCACATGTATCCCTTGCGACCCTGTCGGTTTCGATTTGATTTACAATGTCCAGCTACACCTTTGCGCCTTGGTAGTCCGACCAATCCCTTGAGTCCACCTGGAAATAAACCAAAATGCATCATTCATTGGATTTGCGTTCCAAAACAAAGCAGAAAATTATATTACTGAAACATCTAATCCACAAGAAAAGACCAGGTGCGCCATCGTCATTTTACAAATGCCGACAACACTAACTCGTCCTCCTACGGGCTCATGATAAAAACACCAACTGCAGAAAATGGGAGGAAACCGACATCGGAAGCAAAAGCTCTACCCAGCCGCAACGACGGAAGAGTAAAGGCTATAGGCATGCGACTGGAGGGCGCGAAAACTCAATAAAAAATCGGAAGGATAATGACATCGAAAGCCAAATGGTTTTCCCAGCCGCAATGGCGGAAGGGGCACAACTACGGGCACGCAACGAAAAAGTCAACACGCATCGGCAGCGGAGTGCTTTTTTACTTCGGATGGCTACTTGATTTGGGAGCCGCAACGGCTGAAGCGAAAAGGTTAGGGACACGAGACCTGAGGGCAGGAAGACTCTCAATCGGAAGTCGGAAGACATTTTACATCAGACGCTAAATGGCTTTCCTAGCCGCAACGGTGGAAGAAGAAAAGATACAGGCAAGCGATCAAAAGACCAATACGCATCGGCAGTCGGAGCGCTTTATGCTTCTGGTGCTAAGCCGCTTTGGGAGCTGCAACGACAGAAAAGGAAATAACAAATCCCTCCGATGTAAACCAAAAGATCGGCCGATTTGAGAAAATGTGTCGGAGAAAACTTAGAAGCCAAGTCTGATTATTTTGCCACAACGGCGGGATTCAAAATAACTAGACGTCCAGAAAAGCAAAAGCATTTTGCTACTGCAACGGCGGAAGCCCGAGACTTATGGGGCCAGCAAAACCAACGAAGCGGGAGCAAAACCAAACAATGATCGGGAGAAATTACAATTTGCCGTCCGCAATGGCGGAAGGAGAAGTGATATAAGTTCCGATGCCAAAACACAAAAGCAGCCGATGTGAAAACAAACAAATCGGAAAGAAAATTCGAAGTCAAGACTCGCTATTTTGTCGCAACGGCGGAAGCTTTAACCAAACAAATTTCCGATTCGAACAAGCTGAAAATGCATCCAAAGGCAGCGATAAAGTATGATCTAACATGAGATTGCTTCAAGCATCAGAGGAGGAATCAAAACAATTGGTAGATCAATCCCAGCACTTAGAAATTCTTTCTGGAAAATCATTGAATTAACTCAAGGAAAAAGAACTAATCCAAACAAAAGGAGGGTTCCAATTTTTTTTGGAATTTGGGAAAAATGTTGCAGCTGCAACAATTGGCAACTACCTGGTGAACCCCAGATTTTTGAATTAACTCTTTCCCAGTTCAAGACCATCTAGATGAAAGCTGAAATCGTCTAGATGTTTGTATCCCTAAGCAGGCCAAATCATGCATTTAGATCATTAAGAAGAAGTTCATTCTTTGGGGAATGGTAACATCAGAAATATTGGAAGTCTGAATAACTCTTTTGAGGCCTTATAAGTCATATTTATTTTGCCCATCCTTAGGTAGTTTCTATCTTGGACACCACAGGATTGTAACAGATAGTAAATAGCATTATCCTTTTGCTCCTCATTCCCATGCCAATTGCACTTTTGTGCCATTAGAACTTTAGTTATTTTGAGTCCTCCATTTGCCTTTCTTTCTGAATTTTATTCAGGCTCCTCTATCCCATAGTGCCCTTTTGTGTGAGAGAAGAATTGGCGTTTCATCTCACGGACGGAGAGGAACTTTTGGCAATTTGAAATTCATGCTTTTGATACTTTGCTTTGATATGTCTTGTTTCTTTTAAGGAGTTTTGACTCTTGATAGCTTTTAGCTTTTCTGAAATTATGGCATGGGATCATTTATATATGATATACTGTTTACCTTGCTTCCTTTCCGTGGGTCTTTCGCTGTCACCCCCTTGGATATTTAAGATCTGAAATGGATGGAGCCTCGAAATAGTATTCCAGACCTCTTTACTTCTGAGTTATTTACAGGGGTTAAGTAAGACTTCAATGAATGCATGGCCAGTTAGGAACACTACTACTAGAAGACATTCTATGTTTCAAAGCACAGTCTTTTGCTCAAGATTTCAGTTAATTAAGAACCCTAATGTTTCCATTGCAACCAAAAGTTTGCCTCTTTATTCAAAACCAAAAGGACTACTAACAAAGCAGTAAAAATAAAGAAAACAACATCAAATCAATACACAAAGAAAAGGCATCAAGCATTGAAGAAAACAACATCGATTTATTTATGTACAAAGCAAAAGAAAAGAAAAATTTTGCCCACTCCTGAAAATCTTTAATCCTAGGAAGTTAAGGGGTGGGATGGATTATAGATATGAGCTATCTAACCATGGTCTAGCTGTGCTATTTTTGAAATTGAGCACATGTATACTATCCTACAGTCATCCTTTTTAGCCTGAGGAAGTTGAAGGAGCTCAGGCTGAGTGTCAATCATAGAACTGGTCTTTCTTGAGGTCTGATGTCTTAGCTTAAGCTCAGTTAGTTAATTTCCCAGGACAGAATTAGCATATTCATTACCCTCTTCCAGTCCAGTGACATTGTGCTTCATGTAGGGCTCTCTTAAAATCTTAATCAGGTTTGGGCTACCCTTCTGAGGTAACCACAAGTGTGACCAGTCTGAAGCAAAGTACCCATCTACTCGAGTTGACCAATCTCAATTCAAAATCAATCCATAGCCATCAGGTATGTCTGCTACTACAATGTTAAGGTACTGACATATCTTTTTATTTACAGACAATCGAATCAAAACATTCTTCATCTCCCCCACTACTTTGACACTAGTCTTGTCTAGTTGAGTGACATCCCAATCAGTAGGTTTTGGCTGCCCATTAATTTTTTTGCAGATTGCAAGAGGCATAACATTCACCGATGATCCAGAGTCCACCAGACAATTATGCACCTTATGGTTCAAAATTTCCAGAGTTAAAAGGAAAGGTGGGGTGCCAGTTTTCCTTTCCCCAGTTGATTCGACTTTTTCTTCCACGGGTTGGTTTTCGGTGGGTATATCCTCTTTAACTTCCTTAATTTTTTCAGCGCTCCCTTCCTCAACATCATCCACAGGTTTTGACAGTCTCATTGCTCGGCTCTGTCTCCTAGTTGAGGGTAGTGGCTTCAGGTGTTTTGTCTTCAACATTCACTTCTACCTGTCTCTTGACAGTCTCCTACAGTTTTTTAATCTTTGAAATTATTGCATTGTCCTTAATTGTTAGGTTCTTATCCTTTGTTGCTATAGGTGTGTATTGAGATTTGTGAGTGCTCTCTTTAGTGTCAAAAAGCGAGACACCATCCCATGAAAACATGGTATCCTCACCTTGTTTCTCTATGGTCTGTTTTTTTCCTCCTTCTTCATCACTGTCTTCAGTCAATTTAGAGTTCAACAACTTATTCATCACCAATGACATTGAATTCAACCATTGAGGGCACTTCTTTTCAGAGTGAGGTTGCTGGTGAAAAGTACAGAAATTATCCCCCCCTATTTCTGTTATATTCATTGATGCTAAATTTGGTGGAGGGACTTGCCATTGGTTGTTATCCTCCCTTTTTTGGTAGTGGGGTTTATAAGTTTTCGGAACTTCCTTTTCTCTCTCCAGATCTATTATTCGGTTAGATAGCTTCTGAAGCATTGTCATCATTCCCTGATAATCATGTGATTGTTCATCTTTAGGTTTAGACAGCAATAAAGCTCTTCTATTTGTAGTTTTTTCTCCAGGTAAATAAGGATAATCTTCTACACTTTCCCTTTCAGCCTCTACCCTTTCTGCCTCTTCATAAGTCTCTACCAATGTAGGTTTGGCTTTCATCTTGGAAAACATGGCCAGCTCAGGTCCTAGGGCTGAGGTATAATATTCAATTAAGACCTTGTCTGAGGGTCTGTCAGTTTCAGAAAAGTTCTTTAGGTATATTGAAAATCTTTGAGTGAAACTATGTACCTTCTCGTTCTTCTCTTTTCTTAACAAACCAAGACCCTTCATCAATGAGGCATGTGTTTTTTGGGCTGTGTATTTACTTCTGAAAACCCTTTCGAAGGTGTCCCAATCAGGAATAGAGTTTGTAGGCAAGCTGAAATACCAGGATGCTGCTGCTCCTTTCAAGGTGTGTGGGAACAGTCTACAAACCACGTCTTCATACTCCCCAGCCCTTAGCCCTTCTAATGCTAAATAAAAGCTTTGCAGGTGGTCATCTACAGTAGTCCTTTCCTCGGGGTCAAACTTAGGCAACAGCTTGTCAAAGGCTTGAGGTAGGTCATGCAAAGGAGGCGTGAGGTTCAAAGGTGATCTAGCTCTCCATGTCGGCAGAGGGTTGGGCTGATTTACATTTATGGCAGCCATAGGCTTAGGTATAAGAACAAGAGTCTGAGAAAAAAGCAATGTAGGATGAAACCAGGTTTACCTGCTTCAATGGTAGAACAAATTTGTAAGTCCACTTTGATCAGGTTGAAAGCTCCCAGATATCTGCTGGTAGGGTAATCTCGGGAAATTAAGTTTCCACGACCAGCCATGCACTAGCGGCCCTCCTTCTAGCACCAGAACTGTTGAGGCCTTGAAATTCGCAGGCGACAACAGTAAGGGATTCTCCCCAGTCAACGTTCCCAACTAGCCTGTGACTGTTTGGTGTAGGGAATCCGTCCGGTTTGCGGTCCGGCTACCGTAGGACAAGTAACAAAAACAAAAGGTTTTACCGGTTGCGACCCGGTCCACCGTGTGTATTTTTGTATTTTTTGACTTAAGTATGATATGCAAGTGCCTATTTAACATGCAAATTGACGTAGAATACAAGGAGTGGTCACAATGTGATGCGCAGGTTCTTACCTCTCGTCTTAAACTCTCTCGCATCTAAATCACACACAACAAGAAATTACAACTAACTACCTAACCTATCCCTAGGGAGAAAAGTTATCATTCATTAATGAGTAATGTAATTTGTACATGCATTATGAAAAATCACAGATAGCTGATACTTCTTTCAAAACGCATGAACATTAAAATATATTTGAACAACCAAATAGCCAATTGTTTATGAACAACACTCATTACTCATAGTGGAAATCTTCATAAAATAAACCAGATTACATTCATACAAGAACATAGGTTCAAAGAGTTAGAACGGTCTCACAGTTAATGGACACAAAGCTGAAAACGAAATAGTTCCTCTTCAACAAATCCATAGCACAACATTTGAATATTCCACCAAGCTTTCTCCAATAGGCAAACTGTAATTATCTATTGCAAAAGGAAATAGTTCTTCTTACAATATGTCTTCACAAATCTAACTGGGAAAAAGTCCCAGTAACTTCTAACTTTCAAATATTTAAACAAAATCAGTAGACCGCTTGGGTTCCCCCCCCAAACGTGTAACTCTTTGGTTCTTCGATCGTTTCATATTCCTCCTTTTCATCTTTTCTGCACAAGCTCATTATCTACTGAGTAACTGACGAACTTTTCAGATCTGTGTATTTTGTTGCTTTCGATTTTGTCTTTTCCTTCACTTGTCTCCCTTGCGACCATGTCGGTTTCGATTTGATTTACAATGTCCAGCTACACCTTCGCGCCTTGGTATTCCAACCAATCCCTTGAGTCCACCTGCAAATAAACCAAAATGCATCATTCATTGGATTTGCGTTCCAAAACAAAGAAGCAAATTATATTACTGAAACAACTAATCCACAAGAAAAGACCAGGTGCGCCATCATCATTTTACAAATACCGACAACACTACCTCATCCTCCTACGGGGTCGTGATAAAAACACCAACTGCGGAAAACGGGAGGAAACCGACATCGGAAGCAAAAGCTCTACCCAGCCGCAACGGCGGAAGAGTAAAGGCTACAGGCATGCGACGGGAGGGCGGGAAAATTCAATCGCAAATCGGAAGGATAATGACATCGGAAGCCAAATGGTTTTCCCAGCCACAACGATGGAAGGGGCACAACTACGGGCACACAACGAAAAAGTCAACACGCATCGGCAGCGGAGCGCTTTTTTACTTCGGATGGCTACTTGATTTGGGAGCCGCAACGGCGGAAGCGAAAAGGTTAGGGACACGAGACCTGAAGGCAGGAAGACTCTCAATCGGAAGTCAGAAGACATTTTACATCGGACGCTAAATGGCTTTCCTAGCCGCAACGACGGAAGAAGAAAAGATACAGGCAAGCGATCAAAAGACCAATACGCATCGGCAGTCGGAGCGCTTTATGCTTCGGGTGCTAAGCCGCTTTGGGAGCCGCAACGACGGAAAAGGAAATAACAAATCCCTCTGATGTAAACCAAAAGATCGGCTGATTTGAGAAAATGTGTCGGAGAAAACTTAGAAGCCAAGTCTAATTATTTTTCTGCAACGGCGGGATTCAAAATGACTAGACGTCCGGAAAAGGAAAAGCATTTCGCCGCCGCAACGGCGGAAGCCCGAGACTTACGAGGCTAGCAAAAACAACGACGCGGGAGCAAAACCAAACAGTGATCAGGAGAAATTGCGATTTGTCATCCGCAACGATGGAAGGAGAAGTGATATAAGTTCCGATGCCAAAACACAAAAGAAACCGATGTGAAAACAAACAAATCGGAAAGAAAATTTGAAGTCAAGACTCGCTATTTTGCCGCAACGGCGAAAGCTTTAACCAAACAAATTTCCGATTCGAACAAGCTGAAAATGCATCCAAAGGCAGCGATAAAGTCTGATCAAACATTAGATTGCTTCAAGAATCAGAGGAGGAATCAAAACAATTGGTAGATCAATCCCAACACTTAGAAATTCTTTCTGGAAAATCATTGAATTAACTCAAGGAAAAAGAACTAATCCAAACAAAAGGAGGGTCCCAAATTTTTTTGGAATTTGGGAAAAATGTTGCAGCTGCAACAGGACCTTAAGCCCTAAAAGCTGGTTTACAACCTAAAATTAATCATACTCTTTCCTCAATAATCATACTCTTTCCTACAAGTTTGAAGGTATCAGGGGCCCTCTCCCAACAAGAAGGATTTGAATGCATACACAACAATAACACAATAAGTATATATAAAAAACACGGTATGGAGTTGAGCGACAGGAGAGTTTTCAGTGTCAGAGCTCCCATTAGCTTCCATTGGACTCGTCGTTATAGGTATGGATATGACCTCCTTGACATTAGCAGAACCCAATAGGGGAATGCTCTATGTAAGCTCAGATTGGGTCATCATAGGAAAACGAAGGAATTATTCATAGCTGGGATTTGCAGGAGGTTTCATGTTCGAATCGCGAGGGCGCGTAGCTACAATTCGGGCTTGTTGTTGAAGAGGCTCAAAGATTTTCGATGTCGCCTTCTTGATGAAGTCATGGAGGCATCCCCCACAGTGGAGATGTCGATAAATCGGATCCTCAGATCTATCTACATTCTTTCTAACAAACAAATGTTATATTTTTTTATGAGGTTCTAAATAGATAAGACTTTCTGCTTTTTTGCACATCAAATTTTGATTTAATTGGTATACACTATACACCTCAAATCCTCTTTTTTTATATGGCTAGCACAACCACATAGTTTGTGGTTGGATCACGCCCATAGGGATCAAAGGGTTGAGAGATAGTGATGGAATGGTTTGGAAAAAAAAATATTCTTCATATTTTTCAAGTTAAACATGTTCAACTCTGAGTTATCCATACCTAACTACATGTTATCACTAACATTCTTCTTGTTATCCAT
>LPNX010107344.1:0-61677 GCA_001517045.1 Pseudotsuga menziesii
TAATACGAAAATTTTATATACAACATAAGATATAAAAATTTCAAATAATGTTAAAATAATTATATTTCAAATTATTTAAAAATAATCATATTAAATATGAATGATAATAATAATAATAATCATGCATATAAATAATCACAATGGAGACGATAATGATATTAAATAATATTTTAGTTATATGTATGATAAATGTGTTTGTATATATAAAGGTAAAACAAATAATCACAATGGAGAACAATAATCATATTAAATAATCATGTTAGTATGATAAATGTGTTTTTATATATAATAGTTATTGTTATATTTTAACAATGAGGGTATAATAATTTCAAATAATTCAATAAAATGTAATAATTTTAAATAATATAAAAAATAATTATATCAAATAACAATTATGTTTTTTAATATATAAATTTAAGAAAAATATATATATGGATTTAAAAAATCTATATGATGATGATGGTTAATCTTCATTGAGACCAAACTTTGGTCTATCGGACCTAAAGAAACGATTTATTTAATTTGTTTTAAAATTGTATTCCTATGCTCAAAGAGTTTGGAGAGAAGCGTCACGAGCTCACTATAATTTTGGCATGTTAAAATGCTAGGAAGGTAAGTATTGCAAAAAAATTATGAAACTAAGATCTAATGTGGGTGTACATCGAGCACTCTAAGAGGAAATGTTTTTCATCATCAATGTTCATATTCTCACAGAGATGGAAGATCCTTTCCACCCATGGTGTTTTAGGAACTGCCCAACGACCTGTCTCACTATGGAGTTCATAAGAGTTCGTTCTTATCTTGGCTATATAAATTTTTTTCTTTGAACTAGTTAAAACAAAGAGATACTTTTGATCTTCTAGAGTAGGGTTGATGACCTCCTTATAATATCTTAATTTTATTTTAGCCTCTAAATCTTTCTCACACCACATTTTCTCTTTAAACTTAGAAGTAACAATATTTTTAATGTTATTAATATTTTACAATACAACATTTTCATCGATCTCCCAATGGTTTAACTAGGCCCTAGTATCTTTATACCAACCTCGCTTGAGCCTTAGGTGGTTTTGGCTAGAGTTTAAAGCTAGATTAGGAAGTCTATGGTCTCCCATGTTATTGATTTTTTGCTTGTACAACAAGAGCCTAGTCATAGCTAGGCTCTCGATAGGGGAAATATCCACTTCTATAAGGAGATTAGGATAGGGTGTATTGTTTTTAATTTTGAGGTTATATGCTATAAAAATCTTTTGGATTTGCTCAATCTTTCTCCAGGATTCTCTAGAGATGTTGCAACCCCAAAACTCACACCCATACAAGATAACAAGAGTGACTAAAGTTTCAAAGAGGAGCTTCTTTTTATCCCACATCACAAGGTTTGCTACATTACAATTATTTTCAAGACCAAAATAAGATTTCCACCCTCCATTAATCCTTTTCTCAATGCTATAGTTCCACTTGAGCTTGTCATGAATATCAATTCCTAGGTATTTGTAAGAAGACACTTCCTCCAAGTTGCTATTGTCATACAAAAAATTAGCGTAAGTGTCCTTCTTGGATTTGATAATGATAACTTTTGTTTTGTTAGTGTTAATAGTCATACCCATGGTAGAGAAAAAATCCTTAAGAATTCTTAGTTGCTTATCAAGATCAGATGGACACCTTGCCAGAAGAACAATATCATCGGCATAGAGAAGAAGGATGATGAATATTCTAGCATCGTACCAGCACAGCTTGCTTCCTCTAAACAACCTTCTAGATTATCAATGTAAATGCCAAATAGGGTAGGGAAGAGAGGGAAACCTTGTTTAACTCCAATATTACACTTAATATCTTTTGACCACCCTGCATTGCTCTTAAACTTGGCAATGGCATTCTCGTATAACCTTATTGCGGTAGCTTTCAACTCGAAAGGAACCTTTAGCTCTTCTAATCTATTCCATAGGTTATTTCTAGGTATCGTATCGAAAGCCCTTCTAAATTCCACAAAGCAACAAAAGAGATTGGATTTATCATTACGACGTTCCTCCACAATGATCCTAAGCGTAACGAGGTGGCCCATTGTTGAGTGCTACCTTCTAAAACTCGCTTGGCCCTGAGCTCGCTTAAATTCACTTTCAAGCCATATGTTGATCTTCTTTTCCAAAATAATACCATATAACTTGGCTAACATATGGCTAATCATAATTGTCCAATAATTAGAGGGGTTATTTGTATCCCCACTTTTAAAAATATGGATAATGAGCCTCTGATTCCATGGTTTAGGGAACCCTTGCTTGACCACTTGATTGAATAGTTTGTGGATTTGAGGGACGAGGATAGGACCTTCAATTTTTAAGATTTATGCCTCGTAACCTTCAATGTCCTTAGCTTTTCCATTTTCTAGACGCTTAACCCAAAAATATGTCTTCTAATGAGAAAACCTCTTCCGTTGTGTGCAAGGTTTCAAAGTTATCTATGACACTTGGGGATTCATAAAGATTTTTTAAATAGGAATTCCAGTCATGTAAATAAATTCTATTATTATCTTTAGCTTTTCTAGTTATAATCCGCCTCCAGAATTTCTTAGGAGCCACCTTAGAGAGGTGTAAGAGATTTTCTTGTCTTTTATGAATATATTGCATTTTTTCCCTTTTAGTTAGGGATTTGTATATTTTTATCTTATCAATTTTAAGAGGCTCATCAAGAGATTTATATGTTTTTTTATCAACAATCATTTGAGATAGGGTAGCTTTAAAGATATTGTTGAAATACAAAATATCTAATTTTTCATTTAAGCATGAGATCCTTTAGAATTAAATCTTTAAATTTTTGTTCATGAAATTTTTTATAATAAATTTAAATTTTTAAGAATAAATATAAATAATTTAACTATAAATTTAAATAAATATTCAATCAATTATTAATCATGAAGAATAATAAAAAAATCATAAATTAATTTTAATATATTACCAAATAAATCATGAAGATCCCAATAACCAACTTTGTAAACATTGACGCTTAGGGCACAACATGAGGATTAGCCATTTTTAAGAATCCTACAAGTGTTCTTCTAGACACCATTTTCACAACCAAATTGACCTTATCGGCTAGGTTGTGAGTTCTTAGATCAAATTAGAAAGAGTTCTCGATTAATGTATATGGCCCCCTAACCAAGCAACCAAAATTAACTTTATGAAGAACTTTGAAGGATAGAAAGAAATCATTCAAAATAGTAGATATATTTAGGGGTGACTTTAATATCATTCTTTTCCTTATGGGTAAAGAGGCGGAAATCAAAGATTGGAAAATTATAGTCGGGGGAATTTAAAAGTGTATAAATCTTGGCGAATATGACTGGTTCTTAAAACGTCAACTATATAAAAACATTTCCCCATCAAAATTGGGCAAAATAGGGCTTCAAAAAATGTTAATTGGTGAATCTTTTTTTGGAAAAAAACATGGAAATATAGCCTATGGGATAAATTTTGTCCCTAAAATTTTCCTTGACTATAATTCATAGTTCATAGATTTGATCAATCAATTTCATTTCATTGACCTAGATAATATCAACGGAGACTTCAATTGTTCTAACTTGTTCTAATATACGATCTAGTTGTCAATAGATTTACTGCTAATTAGACAGATTCTTAGTCTTAGAGTCTCTAATAATGGACAACCTTCTCATGGAATCCTAATTCTTCCAGTGGCAAGATCAAATCATTGGCCCATTCAATCAAGGATTGATATTTCTAGCAGTCCTCTTCGTAATCCCTTTTTCGCTTTGAAACAATTGGTTGACACATCCTTATTTTCAAGAGAATGCTCAACAATGGTGGTCAAATGTAACTATCAAGCATGGAACTCTAATGTACACATTTAAATAAAAAATAAAAAACTTCAAACAACATCTTAAGGAATGGGATAAACACACTTTTGGAAACATATTTCAAGACCAGAACGACATATGAGAGAAATCGAGCAGTCATTCATCTCTCAGGGAAGTAATGTATAGGTACTGGAGGAAGATTCCAAAGTCAAACAGTAGTTGAAGGAGAAAAATGGCCAGGAGGAAATTATTTGGAAATAGAAATCCAAAGTTCAGTGGTTGAAAGAGGCAGAGAAGAACACCAAGTTATTTCATCAATCTATGATGAAAAGATGGCATATCAATTGCATCACCAAACCATATGATGCAAAAGGAAAATAACTCACTTCTCATGAAGATATTGAGAGAGAACTAACATACTACTATGAAAATCCTCTTTCTGAACCATGCTTGAATAATCAGAGGCGATTGAAAAAATTACGCAGCAAATCCCATCCTTAATGACCGTTGATCAATATGTAGCTCTATCCTTAATGACCGTTGATCAATATGTAGCTCTACGTTGACCCATTATCCTCGATGAGGGCATATTTTCTTCACGTAGGCATTGTTTGAATTGAGTGAAACCTTGTGGTGGATGCATCTTATATTAAAAATTTGGCATGTAGTATATTGTTATAGTTGCATGCTTTGAGTGGAGTGACAATGGATGAGTACCGAACCCTTGTTTAGAATTTGATTTACAAAAAAAAAGCTAGGGTTATAATATAAAATATCATTAGTATTTTGCCATGTGTAGGGCCTTAAACCACTAGATAGACATTATAGAGGAAATTGTTTCCATAACAATGGTATATGCTAACCATTTTGACTTTTTATACACTATAGATCCATGAGAAGGCCTTAGTTTGGTTTCCTAAATCTATGTCCTTGGTACCAAATGTTACTTTAAGGGATCATGGGACTTTCAGATGGCCTTAGACCACATTGCATACCCGAAAAATGGAAATATTTCAAATACAAGTATTATATGGTAAATATTTAAAGGTTGTGTAAACTGAGGATTGCTATCAATGCTTCAAACATGGATTGCACATGAAAAATAAGGTCTTATTCTCTGGCTATTTCCTATCAAGAATAATGTGTTATGTGTAGGACCCTAGAATACATATAACCCTTTTAAAGGGAATATTTCACCTATAAGTGTAATAACATAATAATTTCAATTATTACCAAAATAAATGGTTATTGATGCTTATACCATGGCTTAGGGGGAAAATATAGGATCTTATTACATATATATTAATTCTCTGGCTCATGGGTCATACATAGGGAATTTAACTACAACAAGGGCCCAAATATTTACTTGAGATAGATATATTTGCACAATAATAATGATTAATACATCAAGAATTGGAATCAAGACCTAAACCATGCTTTAGGGACAAACACTAGGGATTGGGCCCTAATTTTTCCTTTGAGGACTCATGCGAAATGTGTAATGTTAGTTGTGGAGCCTAACATTCCAAATCCAGAGATATTATTTAGTTGTGTTTGTACCCGAGGTGTATTGTACACTCATTCCCTCTGCCTTGGGGTTTGGGGCAGAACCCTCGAGATATGGGTGTTTGGGGACAGTGCGCTCGAGAAAATGGGGGTTTGGGAGCGGAGCCCCCAAGAATTTTTTTGGGATGTGTGTTGGACAACAGTATTGTGGACCTATGGAATTGGGTTAACCCTAGAATTTTCCCATTGTATTTCCCCTATAAAAGAAAGCATTGTAAAACGACTGAGTATGGTATTGTTTTGTATTGGAAGAAAGACTGTGAGAGCATGGAGAGAAAGTGCAACGATTTTACTGCAGGGTGTATCCCTCCATCTTTCTGGACTGTAATAAAATGACTGGCAATTTCTTTGTGGATGTAGCCCATCATTTGGGTGAACCACGTTATATTTGTGTCTCTCTGTAATGTTTTAATGTGTTTTGCATCTTGTTTATTGATTTAACTGTATATCTGTTATTGCTCTGCGGTCCTATTTTCTAACAATTGGTATCAGATCCAAAAGGTCTATTTGGTTGGTAAAATCACGGGAAAGAAGGGTTCCTGGTTCAAGTGGGAGCAATGGCGGAAGAAGGAAAATTTAGGGTCGAGAAATTTAATGGTCAAAACTATCAGTTATGGAAGATGCAAATGGAGAACTATCTTTACCAGAAGGATCTGTACCTGCCATTGGGTGGAAAAGCAAAACAACCGGCTATGAAGGATGAAGAATGGGAGGTTCTTGACAGAAAGGCACTGGGAACAATACGGCTGTGCTTGGCTTCGTCAATGGCCTTCAATATTTCAAAAGAAAAAACAACAGAGGGTGTGATGAGCGCAAGCTCTACGAAAAACCCTCGGCTTCTAACAAGGTATTTTTAATGAAGCGTTTATTTAATATGAAGATGTCGGAAGGTTGATCTGTTGCTGACCATTTAAATGCGTTTAATACACTTACCAGTCAGTTGAGTTATGTAAAAGTGAACTTTGATGATGAGGTTAGGGCTCTTCTAATCTTGTGCTCATTGCCAGAAAGCTGGAATAGCTTGGTCATGGCTGTAAGTAACTCTGTCCCTAGTTCAAACACTCTTAAGTTTGATGATGTTGTTGGTGTTATTCTTAGCGAGGAAATGCGAAGAAAAAGAACAGGTGAGACATCAGGTAATGCGTTGACCATGGAGAGCAGAGGGAGACAAAACGAGAGAGGAAGGAGCCCAGGAAATCGCAGCAAGTCTAAAAAGGGAAGATCCAAGTCAAGATTCGGAAAAATAGAGCGCTGGAACTGTGGTAAGAAAGGACATCTGAAGAAAGACTGTCGAGCACCAAAGAAGAAAGGTGAGAGGCAGCAAGAGACTACTCAGGAAGCGAATGTAGCAGGTGATGTGTTACAAGATGCTTTGATTCTTGCATTAGATAATACTAGCAATTACTGGGTAGTAGATTCAGGGGCTTCATGTGTCATGCTACACCCCATAAGAAATTATTTCATGATTATGTTCAAGGTGATTTTGGGCATGTGCTATTGGGGGATGATGAACCATGTAAAATTGTTGGAAAGGGTAAGGTACAGATTAAGTTAAATAATGGAAGTGAATGGATGCTAAAGGATGTAAGGAACATTCCTGCTATGAAAAGAAATTTGATCTCAACAGGGCAGTTGGGAGATAGCGGTTGTTTGTCTATGTTTGGAGAAACGTGGTGGAATATCAGTAAAGGATCACTGGTAATATGAAAAGGAGATAGGGTAGGTACGTTATATTTATGTCCTCATAATACTGATTATTCTATCTCTGTAGCTTCCACAAAAATAGGTGCAGCGTTGTGGCATCATAGGCTTGGCCACATGAGTGAGAAGGGGATGCAGATTCTCCACTCAAGGAAACTGCTTCCTGATCTGAAGCAGGTAAGTTTGGAATTCTGTGAGAATTGTGTTTATGGAAAACAGAAGAGAGTTAGATTTCTCAGGGTTGGGAAACAAAAGAAGAGTGAAAATTTAGATCTTGTCCATACAGATGTATGGGGACCAGCTCAGATACAATCTCTTGGTGGCTCTCGTTATTATCTTACTTTTATTTATGATGCAACTAGAAAAACTTGGGTTTATTGCATTAGACAAAAATATGATGTGTTTGATACTTTTAAGAAGTGGAAAGCTTTGGTTGAGAATGAGACAGGAAAAAGGTTGAAATGTCTCAGATCTGATAATGGAGGCGAGTACTGCAGTAAGGATTTTGACAGTTATTGTTCACACAATGGGATTTACAGAAAGAAGACAGTCCCTGGAACACCACAAGAAAATGGTGTGTCAGAAAGGATGAACAGAACAATCATGGAGCGTGCAAGGTGTATGAGATTGCATGAAGGGTTGCCCTTACAATTTTGGGCTGATGCTGTAAACACTATTGTTTATTTAATAAACAGAGGGCCTTCAAGTGCTTTGGATGGTGTCATTCCAGAGGAGGCATGGACAGGTAAACAGGTAAAATACTCATTTCTGAGAACTTTTGGTTGTGAAGCATTTGTCCATATTGATAAAGATGATAGAACAAAGCTTCAGGATAAATCCAAGAAATGTACCTTTATTGGATACGGGGTTGATGATTTTGGTTATCGCTTATGGACCTTAAAAATCGCAAAATAATTAGGAGTAGAGATGTAGTATTCAATGAAAAGGTCATGTACAACGATCGGTTGCAGGGAAAGAAAGAAGAAAAGGAAAACACAAAGTACACAATGATTGATGA
This sequence comes from Pseudotsuga menziesii, assembly GCA_001517045.1. NCBI lineage: Eukaryota > Viridiplantae > Streptophyta > Pinopsida > Pinales > Pinaceae > Pseudotsuga > Pseudotsuga menziesii. The sequence goes on from LPNX010107344.1 coordinate 8,091, forward strand.
AATCAAAGAAAATGAAGTTCCAAAGGCACGAGAAAATCAAGAGCAGCAGCAGGTGCCTGAAACTCCTGCAACTGTAAGAAAGTCTGCCAAGTTAAGTAGACCCCCTGAACGATTCTCTCCTTCAATGTATTATTTATTGATGATTGATTCTGGTGAACCAGAATGTTATGAAGAAGTAATGCAGGTAGAAGCTAGAAAGAAGTGGGAGCAAGGCATGGATGAGGACATGGACTCATTGGTATGAAACCAAACTTGGCATCTGGTTAAGTTGCCTACAGAAAAAAGGGCATTGCAGAATAAATGGCTTTACAGTTTTAAGGTAGAAGATGGAGGCAAGAAGCGGTACAAGGCTAGACTTGTTGTAAAGGGGTTTGCACAAAAGAAAGGTATAGACTTTGATGAAATATTTTCACCTATTGTTAAAATGAATTCAATTAGAACTATTTTAAGTCTAGTGGTGGTAGAAGATTTGCATCTTGAACAGTTAGATGTAAAAACAACCTTTCTCCATGAGGATTTGGAGGAAGATATTTATATGAATCAACCACAAGGGTATGAGGTCAAAGGGAAGGAGAATTTTGTTTGCAGGTTGAAGAAGAGCTTGCATGGTCTGAAGCAAGCTCCAAGGAAGTGGTATTTGAAATTTGATAAGTTTATGACAGAACAAGGTTATGATAGATGTCATTCTGACCACTGTGTTTATTTCAAGAGGATAGATAATAGAAGATATATTATCTTGTTATTGTATGTGGATTACATGCTTGTTGCAGGGTCTAACATGCAGGATATAAATGTGCTCAAAATAAAACTAGCTAAAACATTTGCGATGAAGGATTTGGGTGTTGCAAAGCAAATCCTTGGTATGAGAATAACAAGAGTCAGGAAAAATCGCAAATTGACATTGTCTCAAGGTGAGTACATAGAAAAGGTGTTGCATAGGTTTAGAATGCAGAATGCAAAACCAGTCAGTACACCTTTGGCTAGCCATTTCAAACTAAGCAAGGATATGTGTCTAGAGACACAGGAAGAGATAGATTACATGTCCAAGATTCCCTATTCATCAGCGGTTGGAAGCTTGATGTATGCCATGGTGTGCACAAGACCAGATATTGCACATGGAGTGGGAGTTGTGAGCAGGTATATGAATAATCCAGGTAAAGAGCATTGGAAAGTAGCACAATGGATTCTCAGGTATTTGAGAGGTACCACTTCTCATGCATTATGTTTTGGAGGTTTAGACACTTTTATACAGGGATATGTTGATGCAGATATGGCTGGTGTTAAAGACAGTAGGAGGAGCACCATAGGGTATGTGTTTACTGTGGGTGGAACAACAGTAAGTTGGATTTCAAAACTGCAACAGGCTGTTGCACTTTCAACAACGGAAGCAGAGTATGTTGCTACTACAGAGGCTAGTAAGGAGATGATTTGGTTGCAGAGGTTCATGGAAGAATTGGGTAAGAAGCAGGAGAATAGTATGTTGTACAGTGACAACCAGAGTGCCATTCATATTGCAAAGAACTCAGCCTTTCATTTGAGGACTAAACATATACAGCTGAAGTACCACTTCATAAGATATGTTCTAGATGAAGAATTGTTAAAACTGGAAAAGATACATGCTAGCCAGAATCCTGCAGACATGTTGACAAAGGGATTAACTAGAGAGAAACTGATTTCCTGCTCAATTTTTGTTGGCCTTCAAGCATGAAGGTGAAAATAAGAAATTTTCCAAGTCCAAGGTCCAGAGCATAGTCCATCAAGTGTAGCAGCGGTGGAGTTGCTGTGATTAGTCTCCAAGTGGGAGATTGTTGGTTGTGGAGCCTAATCTTCCAGATCTAGAGATATTATTCAGTTGTGTTTGTACCCCAGGTGTACTGTACACTCATTCACCCTGCCTTGGGGTTCAGGGTAGCGTCTTCAAGAGATGGGGGTTCAGGGGCAGAGCCCCCAAGAAATTGTTTTGGGATGTGTGTTGGCCAACAGTATTGCGGACCCATGGTATTGGGTTAACCCTAGAATTTTCCCATTGTATTTCCCCTATAAAATAAAGCATTGTAAAATGACTGAGTATGGTATTGTATTGTATTGGAAGAGAGACCATGAGAGCATGGAGAGGAAGTGCAGTGGTTTTGTTGTAGGGTGTATCCCTTCATCTTTCTGGACTGTAATAAAAGGAATGGCAATTTCTTTGTGGACGTAGCCCATCGTTTGGGTGAACCACGCTATATCTGTGTCTCTCTATAATGTTTTAATGTGTTTTTCATCTTGATTATTGATTTAACAGTATATCTGTTATTGCTCTGTGGTCCTGTTTTCTAACATGTAAGGCTTTATAACACCATATAAATCCTATGAAGAAATTTTTGTCAGATTAAAAATATATGGGGAACCACTTTATGTTCAATTCATTGTATATATGATATAATTTCCTAACCACGCTCCATGGCAAAACACTAGGGAATTAAGCTATAAATATTGATTTCAAGCCTCATCCACCATGTGTAGGGACTTGAACCACCAAATAGAGAATACAAAGGAGACCTTTTGTGTACACGTGATATAAAGGAACCATTTTTTAGGTATGGCCAAATAAGGATAGGTTTTAAGTATTGATAATAGTGATCTTGAGTCAAAACCATGAATATTAAATCCTATTTCTTGCTTCTATGGATCATGGACCATGCATGGGGCCTCACCCACCACATTTACATTATATAGGGAACATTTTTTTATGAGTAGTACATGACTACCCGTTTGAGGATTACATTATGAGGGGTGGGTATTAGCATATAAACTCTATCTTAAGGCCAACAACCAAGGAATTGGGATCCAAATTGTGTTGTGCGTGAGAACATGGATTGCCATGAATGTAAATCATGTCAAGCAGAGGAAATGGTTCATGGGATGTGAAGATGGTGTAACTTGAAGCTTGGAGATGGTTGAAGATTCCCACATGAATATTGAATATGGTGTCAGTTCAAAGTCAATGAATAACCATTGAGTAGAGTAACAATTATATCTAAGCTCACATAACAAAGATATCTGAAAACTGTTAAAGTTTTAGTATTTTTCAAAACAAATTAACTAACTTGGGAAATAATGCAAATCAAGTACATAGAAGTAAAAGTACAACAGTGACAAGGATCTATATAATAAAACAAAAAACATAATTTTCATCTCTTTCAACTTTAACACTCCCAAAGGTCCTTGCGTTAAATATGTATGACTGAAACAAAATCATAATGATTGTGAAATACATAATAAAACGGTACTTAGCATCATCATTAAAAACAATGCATTAATCTTAACAAAAAAAAAGGTGAGTTTGATTTGAACCTTCCTTAAACTCATATATACTTGTAGATGAGGTCTTGTCTCTTAAGATATAAGTCAATCGAGAGATGGAAATGGACACACCTGAGAGAGAGAGAGTATTTTATTTGATAGAGTTAGTCAAGTATTGTAGCAAGTGTAGCAATCAATATAAATGTCATAGGGAAGATTCAACCAAGGAATGTAAACCTCAATACTAGTATTCAATCAAGGAGAAGCCATACACATGCTGCAAAATAAACTAGAGAAAATATGCTACCAATGCTAACAGCCCACTACAAAATTGTGTCTCATACTTAAGAAAAGCTTGGTCTATAATAACAGTCCACAAATAGATCAAAGTTCCACAACATAGTCCATGGCAAAGATACAACCAATAACACAGTACAAGGTGAGGGGTTGTTCCACAATACATATCCATGGTGAATATATAATCAAAGGAAAGGTCATGGCCCATTGTAACATGATCATGGTACGCAAAACCAACAACAACGATCATGACTTAGTAAAGTTGGTTCACAAAGGTCGCATCCTATCCTAATGGTCATGGATCAAATTAGAAGGCTCGTAAACCATCATGACCTATCCTGGTAGGTCTCAAACAGTCAATCCCAACTTGATAGGACCACATACAATCATGACCTAGCTTGATAGGCCCACACAAAGTCACGAATGAGTCCTAGCAATCTCAACAAGGTCATGACTCACTCTATAGAAACCTACAAGTTCATGTCTCAACTGCAAAAAGTCCCCAAGGTCATGACTTTGTTCTACAATTCATGGGAGGGTCACAACCCAACTCTAATAGTAGTAGTAGGTCATGTCCCAACTCTAACAGTACCATGAGGTCATGACCCAACTCTAACAACAACAACAACTTGGATAAGGTAGCTTCGACCCTAGTAGGATGAAGGAGAGGTGGAGGCAGCTCAACATAGCAGACAACCCTTACACCCATAAGACCAAGGTGTACCAACAAGGTGAAAGAACAATTATTTTACCCATAGGATTAAGGTGTACAATCAAGATGCCAAATGTTTGTATCTTCTCTCTAAATGTATATAGTCCATAAGTGTTCCATACAACAACTGTAAGTTTCTATCATCACCATATTAGGAAGATCTAAAACAAGTTGTTAGGAACCCATGTCAACCCTTCTCTTTAGATTGTTAATATAATGTTGTTGGATGCACATGCTTTGTAAGCCATCCTGTGAGTATATTGTATTATCACACATTCATGGGTAGTAATAGTTGTTTATATTAGACTTAGTATATAATTACGTGTTTATCCCACATTCATGGGGAGTAATAGTTGTTTAGATTAGACTTATTATATAAGTACATGTTGAGGCCAATGAAGGCATCTACAAGTTATTTGTATTGATCTTGGTCTAAGGAGGTTTCCCCCTCAAAGTGGTATGTGATTAATAAATTCCTTCCGTGTTCTATTATTTCTGTTATATCATGCATTTTCATTATTTATGGAAGGATTTTATCTCATCTAGTATCATAGCACTTTCTTGGGATCGCTAGATGGAATTTCTGTCAAATTTTTTTTGTAGTGCCTTCCCGACACTATGATTATTGAAGTTTTTCTTCTTCTTTGTATCTGTATTGTTCATTTCAATTGCAAGTTTGGATCAGGGAATAATCCCTATCTTCTTAACTGTGGGAAGTACCTAGGCATAGCCCTAAAACTCATTGTGAGGAGTATCACATGAACCCCAGAGTAGTTGGCCATTGAGAGGACCTGCCAGTGAAAAGGGAAACGAACCCTGTGTGATTGACTAGTTCCCACCTGTGAGGTAATCCAAGACCTGTCGTTTGCAGCAAAGAAGTTATCACTTTTACCTTAGTCGTGGAGTGAAGGGCACTTCCCCAATACACAATCCATTAGACAACATTGGTGGTCGAGTGAATACCCTGAACCTTTAGGAAGGCAAACATACCTAGGGTCCATGTCTATTACCAGTTGATAAATATCATATTGCATATGTCTAGAGTTGTCATAGATCAATTCCACCAAAAAAAAGAAAAAAAAAAGAAGTATAAATTTTTGTTTTTTCACCATATCTGCTTCTCTTTATATTTGTTTCCCTTGAAAATTCACTGGAACCCCAACAATTCCATTCTGCATATTTCCTTCCTTGAGGACCCTATCCCAAATTCCACTTTCTAAAGTTAGGAATCCCACATTTGTCTATTTTTAGGGTTTTCCATAACTCCTTTGATTCTCATCCAATTGCCTTCAAATTTTTCGATAGTATTCATTTCCTATTTCTACTTCCTTGTCCCTCTTTGACAAAATTTCCATTCTTTTACTCCGCTTCTGAAATCCCCATTTTTGGCTTCCCCGTCTCTCAAAAAGTATCCAATACCTAGTCAACCCCTAATTACCCAGCATAGTTTTTCCCAACTCCAAAGTTTCCTTTTCTAAAAATATGTTTTTGTTTTTCTACCCATTCCCCCCAAAAAATCCTAGTTATGGTTGTCACCTGCGTAGGAGCAAATAAACAAATGGAAGACAAACTTTCCTTCCTCAAGACCAAACTCCAAGATCTGGATGAAAAAATTCTCGGCTTCCATATTCATCATTCAACCATGAACAATAGATGACAAGCAGAGTCTTTTGTAGACACTGGTTTCTCTTCTTCCAACAATTTTCATGGGACGAAGCTTGATTTTCCTCGCTTTAATGGTCATGATCCGCCGGGATGGATATACAAGGAAAAAAAATATTTCAGTCCACATAACACTTTTGATGTCAACAAAATATGACTTGCATTATTTCATTTGGAACTTGAATCCCTTCAATGGTTATGTTGGTACATCAAGGCTCATGAAGAGACAAAATTGACAGATTTTTTCTAACTTTTGCAAGGATTTGGCCATAGTGCTTTTGCTGACTTCACAGGAGCACTCACTAAAATTATCCAAACTGACGCTATGAGAGAGTATCAAACAAAATTTGAGAAACTAACCAATCACACAGAAGGATTGTATGATGCATTCTACAAGAGTTTTTTTATTAGTGGTCTAAAGGATGAAATATGATTTGAGGTTAAAAATTTTTGTTCTAGCACAATGATGGAATCCCTAGGGTTGGATAAGTTGGCGGAGGACAATATCATAGCTCAAAAATGCTCCAACTCCACTTTTGTTCCATTTAAAACTATGGTTTCCCAAATATCTCTAATTACACCAGCTCCTATAACCACTCCTATCAAGCATTTTTTTGAAGATGAGATGCGGGAACATAGAGAAAAAGGGATTTGTTATAATTGTGATGAGAAATTCACTTGGGCACATAGATCTACCAAGAAAAATATTTATTTCTTGGATGTGGATTCTCTTCCTGCCCCTAAAATTAGTGAATATTCTCAATATCCAGAAGATGGTCAAGTCAACATTTAGAAGCCACTTGTTGACCCTCCTTCTAGGAAGAACACCCAGAGATATCTCTCCATGCATTAGAAAGATTCAACAGCCCAAAAACTATGCAGGTAAAGGGTTTCTTCAAGAATATCCCTCTTACACTACTCATTGATTCTGGTAGAACTCATAATTTCATTGACCCTCAGATCTCCAAATAGGCTGATTGTTTTCTCCATCCTTTCTCTAGCTTTGAATTAATGATTTCCAATGGGGGCACCTGAAATTGCAAGTGGAGGTTTCGCAATGTGTGTATCTCTATTGGAGATTATAACTTACACTCTGACACCTTTGTATTGCCCTTAGGAGGATGTGATGTGGTTTTGGGTGTTCAATGGTTACACACACTTGGACCCATCTTATGGGATTTTGATGAACTTTGGATGTAGGTTTTATTCAATGGGAAAAAACACACATTGAAGGGTTTACAACCAGGGTCTCTCAGCATCATCAATTCACATTGCATGGAAAATATCCTTAATAAAAATTCAAATGGTGTCATTGCTCAACTCTATTCCGTTTAGATGCAACCATCAGTGGTCTCCACTAATCCCTTGGATCTACAACAAATTTTGGATCGATATGGATGCGTCTTTGCTAACCCATGGGATTTCCACCTTCAAGATGCAGTACCATCATATTTAGATCCTTCTTGGATGCATCCCTCACAACATCAGGCCTTATCACTACCCATTTCACTAAAAGACAGAGATTGAGATGCTCGTTCAGGACTTACTAAAGCAAGATATTATTCACCCTAGTACCAGTTCATTTTCTTCAGCAGTTTTTCTTGTCCGAAAAAAAGGTGGGTCATGGAGCCTCTACATTGATTTTTGAGCACTTAATCACATCACAATCAAGGATAAGTTTCCAATTCCTATTTTTGATGAGCTTCTTCATGAGCTTCATGGTCCTCATTTTTTCTCCAAGTTGGATCTTAATTTTGGGTATCACCAAATTCGTGTTCATGAGGATGATATCCCTAAAACTTATTTCCACACACATGATGGCCACTATGAGTTTTTGGTCATGCCCTTTGGCCTCACTAATGCCCCTTACACATTCCAGGCATTTAGGAATAAAATACACTGGCCATACTTGCAGAAATTCATTCTAGTCTTCTTTGATGATATCCTCATCTATAGTAAAACATGGGATGAACATCTCCAACATCTGGATCTTGTACTACAACTTTTCTTTGATCATCATCTACGTCGCAAATAGTCTAAATGTGTTTTTGGGCAGGAGGAAGTAGATTATATCGGGCATATTGTTTCAACAAAAAGGGTTTACGTGGATCCTTCCAAAATAGATGCCATGAAAAGTTGGTTGCATCCTTTGACACTCAATATCCTTCGTGGATTTTTGGGACTAACTAGCTACTACCATAAGTTTTTCAAGGATTCCCCAAAATATTGCAGCTCCATTAATAACTCTATTAAAAAATGATGCTTTTACATTGACACATGCTGCTGAGTGTGCATTTGAAAAAATAAAACAAGTTATGTGTACCACACATGTTCTAGATATGCCCAATTTTTCCAAGCCCTTCACTATTGAGAGTGATCCTTGTGACAATGGAGTTGGTGTTTTTTCCTTCATGATGAACATTCCATTGCATTCACCATTAAATCCCTTTGCAGTAAGAATTTATCCACCTCTACATATGAGAAGGAAATGATGGATATTTTGCATGCAATACATAAATGGTTACCATACTTATTAGGGAATCATTTATTCATTAAGATTGATCACTAGAGTTTGAAATATTTCCAAGAACAACGAGTCTCATCCCCAACACAACATAGATGTGTTATCAAACTCATGGGTTATGACTATGAGATCAATTACAACAAAGGTAAGAACAATCTTGTGGAAAATGCTCTTTCTTGCACATTTGATGACCATGTTTGTAACACCCCGGTTTTGACCCCATTTGCATAAAAAATGTATATGATGTATATATTGAATTTAATTGTGGCATGGAGCTAAAGGAAAAAAACCCACCATCGATTTGGTTGTTTTATGTTTCAACGATTGAAATTGTTGCCAATGGTATATTGTGCTATCCGGCACATATTAATTCTGGCATCATGTAATTATGCATTTTAATTAAAATGAACCCCAACCAGATATGTCAATGAAACCATAATGAAAAGGGCATGATTTTCCTAAGTATAGGGAGGGAAATTATTAAACTTTGGGCCAATGGGGAAAATCCAAGTGTCATTTGATAAACCCTTTTAGCTGTCACCCACCTTTTTGTCTTACTCACCTTTCCTTGTCTTAATTAGTCAACTACCACATTAAAAACCTCTGATGTTAGTTGGGCAGTTATTGTTGGGCAGTGGTGTGTGGCAAGACTATCAGTCCTTGCCCACACGCACACTCCAGTAGTAGACTCTTTCACCCTCATGTCGGCATTCTTGCATTCTTTCCCATCCTCACTCAGAGACAGTCATTCTGCTCCTCACGCGCAGGCTTGGCATTTTTACTCACGTAGAGAGCTGTGAGAGCAGTCTCATGGGAACGATTTTTCCTGTGTATGTGCCATTCACGTTTTGGGTTGTTGTGGGTTCTCATTTATGATTGGGGTTCCTGGACATGTGATACTCACATGCAGGCTTGGAATTCACCTCCACATGGGTTGTTTTTCCTTCCTCATGCAGCTGAGAAACTGATTATCGCTGGTTTCCCCACGATTTTGGTTTGCTGTGGGTTCATTTCCGATTTTGGGTTTTCTGTGGCTTCTTATTGAGTCATTTTTGGCCACAATGACTCAAGAATCAAAGTTCCTAGTCAGGGATGTGTATTTCCTAAAGTGTCACCTCGGTTGTTCTGGGGTGTTTGATTTTCTTGCCCAGAGTTGTGAATTGCTTATTTGGCTGTGTGTATGCAGTGGTTGGTCTTTGGACTGTGTCGGAGAGGGAATGAAGGCTTGGTATGCTTGATAAACCTAGTGTGTTTGGGAGCCACATAGACAGATCTAAAAGGATGAATTTCTTCTCCACAACCCTTGAATAGCACTAGAAGGGAAGTCAGGGTCTGAGGGACTGTGTAGCAGAGAAGGGATTGATTCCTTGTGTTGGGTGTGTGTGGGTGTCCTAGAAGTCAGGCTAGTTCTGGTGTAGGTGTCCTTAGCTCTTCAATGAGCCCACCAGCTTAGCATTCAAGTTTTCCTAGCTCCCTGATGGCCTGATAAACCCAACTGTGTTGGCTTGGCTGATTTGTGTATCTTTGGCTATGTGTGAGCCTGCTTAGTTCCTTATTCCTTGGGGAATCATGCCCAGCTCAGGGGTGGCAATGTTGCTGAGAGATTAAGGAGCACACTGGCCTATGGTTGGGTGGAATGTTGTAGCAACATAGCTGTTTGCGGGATGAATTCTTCATAAGATAAGTATTCTTGAATATCTCATCTCTGCAAATTGTATTTTGTTCTTTAATGAAAATGATGAACATGCTAAATGCTTGAATGTATGGTTTTTCTTCCGATGTATGGTAACAATGTATGCATGTGTTTTTTCAAAGCATTTCAGTTTTTATGTGTGTATGTTCATGGTACTAGTTTTCCGGGTAGTTAATGGTATGGTAGCATCCTCTTCGCCAGTCAGAGGGTCAGGGACGTTACAATGTTTATCTTTAAGATATTTCTATGCCTATTCCAAATTGGTTGTAATCTCTATAGGAAGGATATGTAAATGACTCTTCATTATCTGAAATCAGCCAACGATTGGAAAATAACCCTTCTATTGTACCGCATTACTCTTGAGATGATGCTTCTCTTAGATACAAGGGTCATTTGGTGGTTCCCTAGAGCAAGGATCTTCAATAGTCTATCTTCTATGAACTCCATGCTTCTCCATTGGAAGGGCACTCTGGGTTCCTCAAAACATATTAGAGGGCACGATATAAATATTTTTGGAAGGGAATGAAAAGGGAAATTCAATAGATGGTTCCTGAATGTAATACCTACTAGTGCCACAAGGGTGAAATGACACTCCTTCTAGGATTGCTCGAACCCTTGCCCATACCTACACAGATTTGGACAAATATTTCAATGGATTTCATTGAAGGGCTCCCTAAGTCTGGAGCGAAGACAGTGATATTGGTTGTGGTTTATTGCCTCTCCAAATATAATGATTTTAGGCATAGTGAAAGTTTTGTAACGATGTGGTATTTCACAAATGCAACATATTTGATCATAAATCTCAGGATTGTGAGATATCAAAGAAATAAAACGAGTTTTAGAATAAAAAATAAGAAAAAAATGAAGAATAACCTCAACATATTCTATATGCACTAAATTAAAGAGGTATCCTTGCAAATCAAGAGAAAATCAAAATGTAGAAAGATTTGGAAAAAGAATACAATAAATCAAAAAGAAAAATTTGATCAATTGGTTCTATGTGCAGAAAGCAAAGGGACAAATGAAAATCGAGTCAAGCCCCTTACATTAGAACAAGAAGTAAAATGATGGAGGATTTGGAAAAAAAATCCATATGTACTATAATAGAATATATAATACAGAAAACTAGACCCGTCGCAGAAATAAAGCTATGAACAAAGGGATGGCGACAGATTGTAAGAATTAATGACTAATTAGGTAGTGATAATAATAAGATGTGACCTCATTAATTGGTGTCATATTGTGGTTAGTTGGATTCGGAAAAAATCAAGGTGAATTGAGAAAAATAAAAACACACCCATTTTGAGATTGGAAAAAATTAAATCAAATGAATTTGTCCGAACCTGAAGGAATTAATGACAATAAGAAGTTATCAAAATTCTCATATAAGCCTTGAAATCTTATGCATCCAGTAGAATATATTGAAGACATCAGTTACCAAGTAAACAATAGAGATTAAAGTTGGATCTAGAGGAGATCTATGGTGCCTAAGAGACAGCGCATAACAAATAATCCATTAGTGAGTTTGTAGGAACATATTGCACATACACTAGGAGTGTCAACATCAAAACTGATGACGTTCCCTTGTGACTACATTCTGCCAAGGAAAGCCTCTCTCCAAAGGTTCTAGAGGGGGTGCTTACTGAAGAAAATTTTCTTGGCCAACTACACAAATTTTAGTTTGTGGATTATGACATAGCCAATGAAGAAAAGGTTCCATATCTAGTCAACAACAACTACTTGGGTAGAAGGAATAACGTTATATTTTTATCATTTAGACAATATGATCTTAGGATCTTATCTGAGAGAATAACATGCACTACAATCAATCACAAGAGACAATAGACATAAATATTTTCCTCGAGGAAACCATAGAGGAGAAAACCCTGCAACTTCCTCATAGATAGAATGAGCACCAATTGAAGCAGTAAAACCCAAAGACAGAAAGATGATCTTCAACAGTTGTTCTCTCTCTCACTTGTGTGAGATCCTCTTATCTCACCTATGCGCTATAGATGGGTGAGTGTGTGTCTCAAATAGAGAGTCTCACTCTCTATTTATACTAGTTTTCGACTTGATAATTACTTACTAGGGCCTTTTTCTCTAGGAGAGTCTACTAACCCTAGTGCCCCACAACTATGGAGACTTTGCCCCCGAATTACAAAGGAGGGTTAATATATATGACTTTACATGACTTGATTACATTAATGATTGTCTTGATAGGAACATCAGGGGCCAATGAAATACAATATATAAAATATACAAGTGAATACATTCCGAAGTTACACATACATCAACAAATAATTCATACCCTAAGGAACTAGTTGTATAATAAATTCAGATATGCGAGAATGGATTAATGAAATCAGGGATCCTAAACTTGTTGGACATTATGCATTTTGGGAGGACCTCTCAAGTGGAAATGTGTGAAAAAATGGTACTATCTTGAGTACATGGTGGATTTCTATGGATGAACAAACCTATATTCATTGATGTCTTGTTGATATAATAGATTGTTGGTAATGGAGTCTGATCTTCTTATTTCAGAGAAGTTATTGTTCAATTGTGTTTGTATCCTAGTTTTATTATACACTCCTCCCAACAAGGTGTGCGAAGGTACATCACCCCGCCCTCCTCGTGGGGGCCATCCCCCTCGACTGGGGCGTATAGGGGTGAAGCTACCAAAAGAATTTTTTGGGATTTGTTGAGGCCTGGAAAATCACAGGAAACAATAGTAGGGATTCTCCCCAATAAACGTTCCCAACTAGCTCGTTATTTTTTGGTATGGGTAATCCTTCTAGTTTATGGTCTGGCTATCGTAGGTCAAGTAACGGTTAAAATGTTTTACCGGTTATGGCCCGATCCACCGTTTAGGTGTATTTTTTAGTTTTCTATCTTTAGGTATGATGTGCAAGTGCCTAACTAAATGCAGGTGATAGAGATAATGAGGAGGGTCAGAATGTGATGCATAGGTTCTTACCTCTCATCTTACCTCTCTCGCTTCTAAATCACAAATAAAGAAAAACTAACTAAGACTAACTAACCTATTGCTAGGGAGAGCTATTGTAATTAACATGTCTTAAGAAAATTACAGATAGTTGTTAACATTTTTGAACACATGAATATCAACAGATAGATGAACAAAGAGATAGCTCATTGTTAATTAAAACATTCATTACTCAACTATGATTGTGGAAATTTCACAGAAATAAACAAGAGCACATTTATCTCTTTGTTCATTTGTTTGTTGATATTCATTACTCAACTATGATTGTGGAAATTTCACAGAAATAAACAAGAGCACATTCACAACATGAAAGAATTCATAAGTTAGAACGATCTCATAGTTCATGGAAACAAGCTGAAACAGAAACAGTTCACATCCAACCAGCCCATGGAAAACATTTGAAACTCCACAGTGCTTTCTCCAGCTGAAAAAGTATAAATCTTTATTATAATATGAATTAGTTCTCCTTACAATAAAATTGCACAAAGATGGTCTGAAAAAGATCCTTTCTACCTGAAACTTTCCTATATTTATACAAAAATCAAAACTTTTGGGCTGCCCCTTATTGCCTTTTGGGCTTTCGACCTTTCTTTTACAAAAAATTGTCTTGTAGCTTGTGCACAAAAATAAATATAATATATTACATTATTTATCAATATTCCAAACATTTAGCTAGGAGGGACCAGCTTGTTCGTTCATGAACTTTCTCCATATATTTTCCTGAGCTGCTATATTCTCAAAACTAGAAGGTTCGAGAAATCTGATGGTGATTTTGTGCTGAGCAGCCTAGGTATTAATACTCACTATCTTGGAAAGAATCAAGCATAGTTGGTCTTTTAGCAAGTGTATGCTCACAGCTAGATGTGCTACTTCCGTCTTTAGTATCTTTTCATCCAACTCTCTGACTTGCTGGATAGCTTGTTCATCTTCACTGCATTTGTCCTGTAAATATTTCAAAAACATTTCATGTTCTGGTAGCGGTTCCAATCTCTTCGCAGTGGAGGTCTGGCACCGATTATAGGTTAGGAGCACTCTCCTACAAAATTCAGCATAGGCGCCCAGTGTTCTCTTCATTGCCTTCTTTAATTCTTCTGCTACATTGCTGGAAAACTTAATCAGCTCATATTCTTTCTTTATTGTCTCCTGATCTTTGACCTGCTGGAGACTCTTTGTTTGCTTCTACCCAAACCATCCTTCCCCATAGAGTCTCCAGAATATCCTGAGTTCTATCCAAAAAATATGAGGCTATACTTACAAGTTCTTCTAATCTAATGTCTATTTGTTGGACTTTAAATCTTTCTTCAGCTATCTGCAATTGTATTTGATGAATTTTCTTTCTAAGCATAAGAGCATGCTTCTTTAAAGGTTCAATATCAACCTTCTGCTCCACAACTGTCTTTAGTGAAGTTGCAAGACTTGAACTCTTTTGTTCCTCCAAGGCTGCTATTTGAATCTCATATAGCTTAGCCAACCCTTCCGCAGTGGTCTTCTGCTCTTCTAGCTCTGTCACTCTACCTTCTAATATGCTCTTTTCTTTATGTAGTTGTTCAACTAATAACAAAAAATGATTTTTATCACCCTCCAAACTCTGATATTTCAGATGAAGTTTTCCCAACTCTGCTGAGGTAGCCTGAGAATTCCTCTTCATATTTTCTGCAGATACTACTAGAGCATATTTATCTTCCTGCAAAGTTTGCAATTATGCATTTGAAACTTTGACCTCACCGATCATGTCCTCATACTTTCTCTTCAGATTCTTGCTTTCACGCCTTTCCTTCTTCAAAGTTTCTTTCAGCTAGGCTAGTCTTTTCTTAGACTACTCGAGGTCAGTCATGAACCTATCCACATTGTCTTCAGTGGCTAGGATTATGGCTACCCAAGCCCTCGCTAATAATCGTGGATCCTTATGTGTACCGTGAACTACTGTTTTGTCAGCTACCATCATTCCTGGTTTACCCCCAATGTCTACCTTCTTTTGAGTTCTCTTGACAATTCTCCTTTTCTCTTTATCGTGAAAATAGTATTGAAATATGGTACCTCCTCTCCTTCCATAGGAATGAAAGGAATGAAATCCAGTCCAAAAAATGACCCTGAACCTTCTGCTACTGTATTGCTAGAAGGAACAATAGGCTCTAATGGGTTACTATCAGTCTGATCCTATTCTTGGTCCATAGGGTCTTGTCCTTCTAGTATCTTTGTTCTTGAAAATTCAGGTGCCTTTTCTGTTTGCTATTTCTCTTTTTGAACACCTTCTAATTTGAACCCTTCACTGTCTGCTTGCTTTTTCCGGATTTCATATTCTTCTTGTTTTTTACTTTCTTCTTCAGCCTTCTTGGTTGCTTACTCTACAACTCGTTTCTTTTCTTCCTCTTCTGTCCTCATCCAATTCTCTGCTTCTTGTACAAGTGTGTTAGCCTCGTCCTCTCTCTTCTTTGCTTCTTCTTCCTCTTTCCTTTTCTATTTTTTCGCAAGATTTCCTTTACCACCCATAGTTGTTATTTTTTGCTTGAATATTTTTCTATGGCCTGTCATGTTCTTAGCGTTGTGGAAAGTCTCCTCATCTCTGTCCCAAAAATATGTGTACTCAAAATGAACTCCAGCTTCTTTGCAGTAGTTAGCTACTTTTTCTTTGGAATCATTTCTATGGAATTTCATTTCCCCGAAGTGAAAGTATTCCAATTCCTAGACAAATTCTACTGTAGTACCCTTGAAAATTTGTAACTCCCAACGAAAAAAGGCACTGTAGGATATACTGCCTTTTTCTGTTCAAAAAGGAAATTCTCTACTCCATCAATATATAATTGTCTAATAGCTTCTTTATGGAGTACATAATTAGTAGCATATCTCGGGAGCAGAGAAGGGGCCCTTGAACCACCATACATTCTTACATATAAACCATCCTCTGTTAAATAATAATTTCTGTATTCTTGCATAACCTTGAAGCCTTCTTCTGACATGCAATTGCATTCTTCCAAGAAAATCAGAGTGTATAAATGCATGATAAAATTCTCACAAATCTCTTTATAATAGCTGTAATATTTGTGAGCCCAAAATAACTTGTAAGCAACATATATTGGAGCTTGATCCTTATCGCAATGGCACTTTAGTGCAGGGAAAGGATGAGTGCATAGAATGCATTCAATCAAAATAGAGCTCATGTAGAATTCAGACTTCTTTTGGGATAATCCTCCCAATCCTGCGCTGATGCAGGTTGATAGGATATTTGAAACTATGTTTTCCCAGTTAAAAATGGTCCCTTGTGTAGCAACAAACTAGATGACTGGTATCCAACCCATCTTAAAATTTTTCCCATTGGCTCTCCCAAAAATCCTGTTCATCATTAAAGCGATGAGTCTATATGGGGCATGGAGAGTTGATGTCTCATATTCCCCAAAAGGTCTGGTCCTGAAGTTTTCCCTCGGTAGCATCATTTTCTTTACTGTCACTACCATGTCCATATTTAGATCCTTTAACCAACTTTCAGTTAGATAAATCTGTGGTGTTGGTAGATTATATGACATAGACACATAAGCATGCCTGTATGCATCATAGCCTTGTTTCTCAGTATTTTCTAGGAATATTCTTGTTACATCTGCCCTGGGTAGAATCCAACCTATCACTTCTGAGCATGGAAAAATATCAGGTCTAGTAGCCACTTTCATAAGGGATGACCTTTCAATATTAGCATACATTGGCATGTCTTCAAAACCAGCATCAGGGACACTTTGGCTTGAAATCATTCTATACACTTCTCCCCACTTGTATTCTGGTTCAACCCCAGTAGTAGCTTTAGTGTCTTCATTAATGAATTCTACCTTGGTTATCACTTCTACTTCAGGTTCTTCTTCAACCACTTGGGATTTCTTCTTCTGTTTCCTTGGCATATTGTAGTGCTAGAAATCACCCTGTAATAGTTATGCAACATGGTTTTAGTCTAACTATTTCTAGCAACTGGTATAGGGAGAAACAATAATACATACAAATATTACCATTTCTTCAATATGCATGCTGGGAATTTATATCAATACCACAGCCCTTTTGAATGAGAGAGTTTAACAAAGAAACCCTACAACAAATTCTGCCCCCCAAAACTGCTTAAACTCTACTATCCTAAAACCCTAGTCTCCTCTATCCTCCTAAAACCTATATGTGCACCTTGGCCGTGAAGCAAAACTCACCCCGTCGCTTGTGTCAACAAAAATCTAACACCCTAATCAGTTGCATGGCCCTCCTGAATCCCACGGGAAACTACTACTATAGGAGGCACGATTTTCTAACCCTGGGCTAAACAGGCAACAACCAAGAACAAGACGGTGGAGACAGTGAAACTCCTGTCTGCACCGTGCGCTAAACTCTTGCAAAACTACCGCAGGTTCACTCATGACAGACAAACTAAACTTCGGCTCATTCCGAAATGAAACGTTCACATCCAATGAGCTAAGCCCTTAACAAAAAAATTCCCCACAAGGAAACCGCAAAATGCAAAAGAAACCTAACCCTATCATGGAAACCTAATCCTATCCACTTGGCGGTTAAACATTTACAAAACAAGAAAACCAAAACCGTGAATAGATCCTACCTGGAAATGATGATTCAAGCAACCTGGATGGGAGCACCTTCCGCAGGCGTAGAGGAGGATGAATGGAAGCTTGACAGCTGCGTAACCAACAGGACGAATGACTTCTATGATGACAATGACATGTCACAAACCCAAAAATTTGTTATATAGAACTTGGCCGAGATGAAGAACCAGTGGCGGGGAACCTTTTAACCCTTATTGGGAGACCAACTCTGAAGAAAAGCCGCATTGTTTCCTGCTTATCGCTCTATTCCCCCGATGAACTGCTGGGGAAAGACATTGAAAATTGGAGGCACTAATCTCTTCAGAATCAGTGTAGAAAACAAAAATCTTTCAGCTCAGTTCAAAACTAACCTTCCGTAACGTCGATCGGCGGACAGACTAACAACTCCGGTTTGATCTATAAAACCAACCCAACAACGATATTGCCAATTTAATTGGTTATCGGAAGAGGATAGATGAATGGACATCTGATTCATCAGATCCGCTTTGAACTAAGGCGCTAGAACCTCGGAAGACAAAAACCGAAGGATAGACAAACTTAATCCCGACGCTTCGATTTCGATCTCGGAAATCTTCTGACAAAACCCATCGAAAATCTAGGGGACTGTTCCTCCACAACGTCGGAAGACTAGTCAACTAGTTGACTAAGCATCCAATATAGACATGCAAACAAATAGAGTAGGGTCCGATATAGACATGCAAAAAGACTAAGTTTTTTCGGAAACAATCTGAGCCTTGGGAAAAATTGGTTCAAAATTAAACATCCCTAGTCCATTTAGATGCTAAAAAATAAAAAAAGGGGGGACCCTAAAAATCAAATTTTTTCAGGGAAATAGTTGCAGCTGCAACAATTAGTGACTACCTGGTGGACACAGATCTCTAAACAACTTTTTCTTTGATAAAATAGACTATTTTGATGGTACCATTTTACTATATTTATTCAAGATATCTGGATTCCTAAATGCAATATTTATGCACTTTAACCATTGATGATAGTCCAAGTTTAAGAAGGGGAACCAAGATTTCAAAGTTTGGATAACTCTTCTGAGGCCGAGAATATGAATTTTATTTTACCTTTTCCTTTGGGTGCTTCGAACTTAGACTCCATAGGATCGTAACATATGGTAAACAAATATATCCATTTGTTCTTCATTCCCATGCCAATTTGCACTTTTATGCTTTTGGACTTTTAGTCCTTTTGAGTCCTCCTAATTGCTTTCTTTATGAATTTTAATTCAAGCTCCTCTATCCATAATGTCCTTTTGTGTGAGATATATTTTAATTTTAACTCACGGACGGAGAAGAAATTTGGAAATATCACTCATGCTAATGTGGTTTAGTACATGTTTTTGATACAAATTGATTTTTAGGAGATTTTGACTCTCATTAGCCTTTTGGATTTCAATTTATGGCATGGGATCATTTAAATATAATACACTATTTACCTTGCTTCCTTTCCATGGGTATTTTGTTGTTACCCCCTAGGACAACTTTTAATTTGAGATGAATGGAGCCTCAAAATAGTACTCTGGACTTTTCTATCCTTAGTTATTTCACAAGGATTAAGCAGGACTTCAATGTGTTCATAACCATTTAGAAAATCTGCTAATCTTGAAGAATTTTTTTAAACATTATATGAGTCAATAGTAGGCAGTCTTGTGATCAAAGATTTAAGTTAATCCAAAATTTTGATGAACTCCATACAACCAAAAGTTGTGTTGTTTTATTGAAACATAAGCAAACTAAACTTTACAATCAATCAAACTCTAAGCAAGTAAAAGCAAGCAACTAAAGCTGATCTAAAGTAAGCAACAAACCAAAATGTTTATTTATGTACAAGAAAACAAAAAAAAATGATCAAGAAAAACAAAGCTTGAGAACTAAACCATTTACTGGTAAGTTCTCCTCCCACCCTTGTAAGTCTTACAACTTGTAAGTCGAGGGGCCTAGATTTGCTGCAATCTGAAAAAGGCCTACCCATAACTGCTGAAACTTAGTGTGCTTTCCCTTCTCATCATGCGGGTGATCCCACTTAAGAACCAGATCTCCTAATTCAAACTCTTTGTTCCCAACTTTGTGCTTGTCAAACCAACGCTTCACCATCTCTTGTTGATGCTTAAACCTTTCTTGGGCTTTGTACCTAGACTCTTCTGACTTCAACAGATTATAAATTCGAATTTGCAAAATTTCATTATCAGTACCCCTAGACTCTTGGGCTACTATGGAAGATGGAAATAGAATATTAGAAGGGAGGACAACTTATTTTCCATAAACGAGAGTGTATGGTGTCACACCTAAGGAATTATTGGGTGTGACTCTATCATCCCAGAGTGCATTAGGCCCAAGTTAAATGCCAGCTCCTTTGATTTTCTATCATTGTTTTCTTTAAAATTCTAATCAGATTTTTGTTTGTAGATTATGCCAAACCATTTCCTTGTGGGTAATAATTTGCAGAATAGTGCAGCTTAATTCCTCTTTCATTAGCAAATGCAGTTAATGTAATAGAATAAAAATAAGAAGCATTGTCAAAAACCAGGGAAATTGGAATCCGAAATCTGGTCATAATGTGGTTCTGCAAGAAATCCATAACTGTATATTCATTTACTTTCCATAGCGGTATGGCCTCTACCCATCTGGTGAAATAATCAGTTGCTGTCAAAATATACTTGTGCTGTAATGAGGAATTTGGGTTTATTTCTCCAATAATGTCGATTCCCCATTGTTCAAATGGTTCTAAGATAATTACTGGTTTCAATGGTCCTGCTGCTTTAGCTTGTCTTCTACCGCTTCTTTGGCAAGTATCACACTTTCTAACATGAGCATGAGCATCTCTAAACAACGTTAGCCAATAATATCCAGCTCTGAGAATCTTATGTGCTGTTGTGTCCCCAGAAAAGTGACCTCCAGTAGGTCCATCATGCAATTCTGCTACGACCTTCTTTGCATATTCTTGTTCCAAGCATCTGAGAAAAACTCCATCGTAGTTCTTTCTAAAAAGTACTCCATTAATAATATGTATAAAACTGATTTCAGATGTAATGCGCTTCTTTGCTTAGGACCCCAATGCTCTGGAAAATACCCTTCTTAAAGATAGTGAACTAGATCCCGATACTAGGAGTCTGGAGTTGTAAACAGAGGACATACATCCACATAATGTAGTTCAACTTCATTAACCCAGCTGCTATCTTCATTGTTTTGACCCTCGGCCATTAGTTTACAAAGTCTTTGTCCATTAACTATGGTTGTTGGTTTGAATTCAAGATCATATTCTTTCAAAGTAGTCACCCAGTTACCTCTTCTCTCTCCCAATTATTTCTACACAAAAATGGATCGTACTGCTGGGTGTGGGACTATTACTTTGGTGCGATTCTTAAGTATATATGGCCTGAATTGCTTTACCTCCTTAAAAATTGCATAATCTTTTTTATCAACCGTGGGATAATTCAATTCAGCCCCTTGTAGACCAGTGCTCATAAATGATATGGGGTACTCATCTCCCCCATCTTCTTTCTATGTAAGCATAGCTTCTAACAAATCATCAGAAGCAAAAGTGTACAAAATAAAATCCTTTTCAAAATTTGGACTTTTGAGTGATGGTGCATGAGCAACAAATGTTTTTATCTTGCTGAATGCATTCTTCTCCAAATCAGTCCATTTGAACTGCACACTCTGCTTAACCATTTGCTGCAAAGGTTTGACAATTTGAGCAAAGTCTGGTACAAACCTTCGAACAAAGTTGATTGTCCCCATAAAATATTGCATACCTTTTTTATTATGGGGTAAAGGGATCTTCTCTATGGCTCTAATCCACTCCGGGTCTATGGAGATCCCTTTTTTAGAAATGAAATGACCCAGTAGATTTCCTTATGTGACTGCAAACACACATTTCTTGGGATTTAATGAAATGCCATATTTCCAGCAACGCTCGAAAATCTGTTTCAAATGAAATGCATGCTCTTCTCTCTTCTTTGAAAATATTGTAACATCATCTAGATAAACCACAACACTACAACCAATCAGACCGTGGAAAGCTATATCCATAGCCCTATGGAAGGTAGCTCCAGCATTGATAACTACAAAGGGAATCCTCCTATATGCAAAAGTTCCCCACTTGGTTCTAAAAGTGGTCTTGAGCATGTCCTCTTCTGCTACTAATACTTGATTGTAACCGGAGAATCCATCCAGTAGAGAGAATAGTTCGAAACCTGAGACTATCTGTAGTATTTGTTCCATGGGTGGGACATGATAATTATCTTTAACTGATTCACGATTACGATTTCTGAAATCTACTCAAATTCTGATTTCCCCGGACTTTTTCCACACTGGTACCAAATTAGAGACCCATTCTAAATGTTTGACTTTAAATATGATTTTAGCATATAGCATCTTTTTTACTTCACTTTGAATTAGTGGTTCAAGCTTGGGATGCATTTTCCTCAGAGGCTGCTGATAATGTTTTACTCCAACCTTGATTAGAATCACATGTTGTGTAATTTTAGTGTCATACATCTTTAGGTCTTTGTAAGTCCAAGCAAATACATCTTTATATTGTATGAATAAGATGATGAATTTACTCCTTTCACTGGGTGAACAACACTTCCCCAAATTTACATATTTGGGTTCAGCTTCAGTCCCTAAATTTATCAGCTCGAATTGTAAAGATGAGCTATGAGTCTTGACATTCACTGGCTTTCTAAACTTGTTATCTAAATCAAACATTTGTTCCAAGGTCCTAACTCCTTTTGGAATGAAATTCCTGAACTTTAATTCCGCTTGATGTTCTTCGTCATCTATTATTGCTCCTTTGAAAGTATCCTCATTCATCAAACACTTCAAGATTTGCTGATGATTGTCAAAAACCCTTATATTTGTGATGTTATATGGAACAGAAGGCCTGCAAAGTAATTCAATAGAGCATATATTATTTGAAGGTACTAATCTTGCAGCTGAGGTAGCTAGTAAGTTAGCTGTTGCATTCTTTAATCTAGGAATTGACACAATATTGAACGCGTGAAAATTTATCAGTAAATCCCAAACTTCATTTTGGTAATCCTTCAAATGTGGTGAAATGCAATGTATTTTATTCCGAATTTTCTTAACAATGATTTCAGAATCTCCATATACTTTCAGATTTTTTACTTTCAATTCTATTGCTTTTTTAAGTCCCTGAACTAGTGCTTTGTATTCGGCTGCGTTATTTGTGCATTCAAATTCTAACCTACATGAAAGAAAATGTTTATTTTTTTTCTGGATCAATCAGGACACAGTCATCTCCCAATCCTTCCAATGTTTTAGAACCATCAAAATAAAGAATCCAAAAACTTTATACTCCTATTGAATTAGAGTTGCTAACTACATCTGAAACTAAATCTACTATGTTACAATCAAACTCGTCAGCCCGTGAAAATTGAAGGATATCAGGCTGGATATCAGGTATATTGCTGGCTTCTTCAGCTTGGTAATTTCTCGGTTCCAGTTCAATGAAATAGTTTCCCAACACAGATTTTACTGGTTCAATTTTTCCTTCTAACTAAGTCACATTATATTTCATTTGAGGCTCTATTAACACTTTTATCTTATTTTGACATCGCTTAAAAGCAAACCACAAATGTGACCAATATGATGCAAAATACCCTTCTAACCTTGCCGACCAATCCCAGCTCAAAACTAAACCATAACCATCCGAAATGTCTGCTACGACAATGTCTATGTACTGACATACCCTCTCATCTGCGAATAAACGAATAAGAACATCCTCCATTTCTCCTATTACTTTTACTGTTGTTCTGTCTAATTAAAGAATATGGCTAGTAGTTGGTTTAGGTTAACCATTGATTTTCTTGCAAATTCAAAGTGGAATAACATTGACTGATGCTCTTGATTCCACTAAACAGTTATGCACATTATAGTTGAAAGTTTCAAAGGTTAGGAGAAATGCTGGAGTTTTATACTTAGATTTTCCTCCTAAACCTTCCTCACCAATATCTTCCTCCAGTTGGTTGTCAATGGGAGGCTCCTCCTCGGGTGTCTCAAGTGCTTTTAAAAGCTTCTCCTTTTGCTGAGGTAAATTGCACATTTCAAACAATGATATATTTTCTTTATCCTTTTGAATGTCTTCCACAACATCATATCTCATCTCATGTTCCTTGAGATTCTTCTTGACATTTTCAGTTTTATCTTCAGTAGGCTTTACAGATGTATCAAATTTCTTAGGATACTGACTTGAAATGACAAATTTAGGTATTTTAACAGTTGAAGTGTTGTTCTTTATCTTCTTCATGTTTTCTTGAAGTTTCTTAATCTTTGGAAGTATTGAGTTATCTTCTTTTAATGGATTCTAACTTCTTGTTGTTACATTAGTTTCTGGCGTTTCTTCTTTGTCAGGGAGGTCTTCATCTTCCATGTTAAACACAGAAACACAATCCCATAGAACCAAGGTATCTTCCTCTTGTGTTTCTGTAGGTTCATGATCTTTCCCTTTCTACTCCTCAGTTTCTATCAGCTTGGAATACAACAATTGGTTCATTACTAATGTCATAGAATTAATGCACTGTGGGAAATTCTTCTCAAAATGAGGTTGTTGACGAAAAGTGCAAAAATTATCCATTCCTACATCAGTCAAATTTATTGTTGAAGGGATGTGTGGAGGAGGTTTAGGTTGACTGTTGTCTTCTCTTTTTTTGTAATAAGGCTTATATTATTTATGAGCCTCCTTTTCTTTTTCTAAATCAATCACCCAGTTTGATAGCTTCTGCATCATCTTTACCATCCCATCTAACTCCTATGATCGTTCATCCTTAGGTTTAGTTAATAATAATGGATTTTTGTTTCCATAAGTTATTTCATCTGACTGTGTAGGATAGTGTTCTATACTCTCCAATTCTGCCTCTACTTTCTCAGCTTCTTCATAGGTTTCTACCAATGTGGGTCTAATTGATATTTTGACAAACATGGCTAGATCTGGACTGAGAGCTAAGGTATAGTATTCAATCAGGGCATGCTCAGATGGTTTGTCAGCTGCACTGAAGTTGTTTAAGTAAGAAGCAAATATTTGAGTGAAGTTATGTACTTTTTCTTTCTTTTCCTTCTTTAGAGCAATTAACCCTTTCATCAAAGTTGCATGAGTTTTCTGGATTCCGTATTTGCTTCTGAACAGTCTCTCAAATATATTCCAATTTGTGATCGAATTTGTGGGTAAGGAAAAATACCATGAAGCTGCTTCTCCTTTTAGGGTATGAGGAAACAATCTACAGACTACATCTTCATGTTCTGTTGCTCTTAGCCCCTCTAAAGACAAATACAAACTCTACAAATGATCATATACAAGAATTCCTTCACTTGGTTCAAACTTGGGTAACATTTTGTCAAAAATCTGAGGCAAAACATGTAATGGAGGTGTCAGATTTAAAGGAGATCTAGCTCTCCAAGCAGGTTGTGGAGGTGGCTGATTTGCATTTACATTGGCCATGATTCTGAGTTGAGTATGAGGTGGGGACTGAATAGGGGTTTGAAAAGGTGAACAATGAGGGGAATCTGGTCCTAATTGATTCAAAGGTTGGTCAAATTCTTGTAAGGTTGTTTCTACCAATTCTTCAATGTCTTCTACCAACAATTAGTCTTCCAATTGAGGACGGTCCTTCTGATACTCTCTTCTAGGTAGGACAGATACAATAGGTAATCCTCCAATATTTTTTTCATATGCCCTGGTAATCCTCCTTAAATCATCAACCACTTCGTTATCCACAGGATAAAGATAACCCTTTCCCTTTTCTTCAGGAGTGGGTTTCTGAAGCAAATTGGTTTCAGAACTATCACCGGTGGAGTAATTTCGAGAAAGTGGGCTTCCTCGGCTAGCCATGCACTCGTGGCCCTCCTTCTAGCGCCAAAACTATTGAGTCCTGGAAAATCCCAGGCAACAACAGTAGGGATTCTCCCCAATAAACGTTCCCAACTAGCTCGTTATTGTTTGGTATGGGGAATCCGTCCGGTTTATGGTCTGACTACCGTAGGTCAAGTAACAGTTAAAATGTTTTACCGGTTATGACCCGGTCCACCGTTTAGGTGTATTTTTTAGTTTTTTATCTTTAGGTATGATGTGCAAGTGCCTAACTAAATGCAGGTGATAGAGATAATGAGGAGGGTCACAATGTGATGCGCGGGTTCTTACCTCTTGTCTTACCTCTCTCGCTTCTAAATCACAAATAAAGAAAAACTAACTAAGACTAACTAACCTATCCCTAGGGAGCGATACTGTAATTAATGGTGAGTAATATAATGTATAACATGTATTAAGAAAATTACAGATAGCTGTTAACATTTCTGAACACATGAATATCAATAGACATATGAACAAAGAGATAGCTCATTGTTAATTAAAACATTCATTACTCAACTATGATTGTGGAAATTTCATAGAAATAAACAAGAGCACATTCACAACATGAAAGAATTCATAAGTTAGAATGATATCACAGTTCATGGAAACTAGCTGAAACAGAAACAGTTCACATCCAACCAGCCCATGGAAAACATTTGAAACTCCACAGTGCTTTCTCCAGCCAAAAAAGTATAACTCTTTATTATAAGATGAATTAGTTCTCCTTACAATAATCTTGCACAAAGATGGTTTGAAAAAATCTCCTTTCTACCTAAAACTTGCCTATATTTATACAAAAAGCAAAACTTTTGGGATGCCCCTTGCTGCCTTTTGGGCTTCCGACCTTTCTTTTACAAAAAATTGTCTTATAGCTTGTGTACAAAAATAAATATAATACATTACATTATTTATCAATATTGCAAACTTTCAGCTAGGAGGGCCCAGCTTGTTCATTCATGAACTTTCTCCATATATTTGCCTCAGCTGCTATATTCTCAAAACCAGAAGGTTCAAGAAATATGATGGTGATTTTGTGCTGAGCAGTCTGGGTCTTAATACTCGCTATCCTGGCAGGAATCAAGCACAGTTGTTCTTATAGCAAGTAGATGCTCACAACTGCATGTTCTACTTTAGTCTTTAGTATCTTTTCATCCAACTCCCTGACTTGATGGATAGCTTGTTCATCTTCACTGCATTTGTCTTGTAAATGTTTCAAAAACATTTCATGTTCTAGTAGCGCTTCCAATCTCTTCGTAGTGGAGGTATGGCACCAATTATAGGTTAGGAGCACTCTCCTACAAAATTCAGCTCGTATTCTTGTTTTATTGTCTCCTAATCTTTGACACATATATCTGCAGAAGATTCTTTGTTTGCTTTTACCCAAACCGTCCTTCCCCGTAGAGTCTCCAGAATATCCTGGGTTCTATCCAAAAAATATGAGGCTGTACTTACAAGTTCTTCTAATCTGATGTCTATTTGTTGGACTTTAAATCTTTCTTCAGCTATCTGCAACTGTATTTGATGAATTTTATTTCTAAGCATAAGAGCATGCTTCTTTAAAGGTTCGATATCAACCTTCTTCTCCATAGTTGTCTTTAGTGAAGCTGCAAGTGAACTCTTTTGTTCCTCCAAGGCTACTATTTGAATCTCATATAGCTTATCCTCCCCTTTCGTGGTGGTATTCTACTCTTCTAGCTCTATCACTATACCTTCTAATCTGCTCTTTTCTTTATGCAGTTCTTCAATTGATAACTGAAAATGATTTTTCTCAGCCTCCAAACTCTGATATTTGAGCTGAAGTTTTCCCAACTCTGTTGAGGTAGCCTGAGAATTCCTCACCATATTTTCTGTAGATACTACTAGAGCATATTTATCTGCTTGCAAAGTTTGACATTGTGCCTTTGAAACTTTGACCTCGTCGATCATGTCCTCATACTTTCTCTTCAGATTCTGGATTTCACCCCTTTCCTTCTTCAAAGTTTCTTTCAGTTGGGACACTCTTTTCTGAGACTGCTCGAGGTCAATCATGATCATATCCACATTGTCTTCAGTGGCTGCGGTTATGGCTACCCCATCTCTCGCTAATAATCATGAATCCTTATGTGTACCGTGAACTACTGTTTTTGTCAGTTACCATCATTCCTTGTTTACCCCTAGTTTCCACCTTCTTTTTAGTTCTCTTGACAATTCTCTTTTTCTCTTTATCATAAAATGTAGTATTGAAATCTGGTACCTCCTCTCCTTGCTAGGCATGAAAGGAATTAAATCCAGTCCAACAAATGACCATGAACCTTCTGTTACTATACTGCTAGAAGGAACAACAGGCTCTAATGGGTTACTATCAGTCTGATCCTGTTCTTGGTCCATAGGGTCTTGTCCTTCTAGTATCTCTGTTCTTGAGCTTTCAGGTGCCTTTTCTATTTGTTGTTTCTCTTTTTGGACACCTTCTAATTTGAACCCTTCACTGTCTTCCTGCTTTTTTCAGATTTCATCTTCTTCTTGTTTTTTCCTTTCTTCTTCAGCCTTCTTGGCTGCTTCCTCTGCAGCTCATTTCTTTTCTTCCTCTTCTATCCTCAGCCAATTCTATGCTTCCTGTAAAAGTATGTTCGCCTTCTCCTCTCTCTTCTTTTCTTCTTCTTCCTCTTGCGTTTTCTGTATTTCCACAAACTTTCCTTTACCACCCACAGTTGTTATTTTTTGCTTGAATCTTTTTCTTAGGGATGTCATCTTCTTAGCGTTGCGAAAAGTCTCCTCATCTCTGTCCCAAAAATATGTGTACTCAAAATGAAATCCATCTTCTTTGCAGTAATTAGCTACTTTGTATTCAGAATCATTTCTATGGAATTTCATTTCCCCAAAGTGAAAGTATTCCAATTCTTGGACAAATTCTACCACAGTCTTCACCCTTGAAAATTTGTAACTCCCAACGAAAAAAGGCACTACAAGATATACTACCTTTTTCTATTCAAAAAGGAAATTCCCAACTCAATCAATATATAATTGTCTAATAGCTTCTTTATGGAGTACATAATCAATAGCATATCTCGGGAGCAGAGAAGAGGCCCTTGAACCACCATACATTCTTACATATAAACCATCCTCTGTTAAATAATAATTTATGTATTCTTGCATAACCTTGAAGGCTTCTTCTGACATGCAATTGCATTCTTCGAAGAAAATCAGAGTAGATAAAGGCATGGTAAAATTCTCACAAATATCTTTATAATATATGTAATATTTGTGAGCCCAAAATAACTTGTAAGCAGCATATACTGGAGCTCGATCCTTATCCCAATGGCACTTTAGTGTAGGGAGAGTCTGAGTGCATATAATGCAGTCGATCAAAATAGATATCATGTAGAATTCAGAATTATTTTGGGATACTCCTCCCAATGCTGTGTTGATGTAGGCTGATAGGTTATTTGACACTATGTTTTCCCAGTTAAAAATGGTCCCTTGTGTAGAAACAAAGTAGATGACTGGTATCCAACCCATCTTAAAAATTTTCCAATTGGCTCTCCCAAAAATCCTATTCAGCATTAAAGCGATGAATCTATATGGGGCATGGAGAGTTGATGTCTCATATTCCCCAGAAGGTTTGGTCCTGAAGTTTTTCCCCGGTAGCATCATTTTCTTTACTGTCACTACCATGTCCATCTTCAGATCCTTTAACCAACTTTCAGTTAGATAAATATGTGGTGTTTGTAGATTATATGCCATAGACACATAAGCAAGGCTGTATGCAGCATAGCCTTGTTTCTCGGTATTTGCTAGGATCATTCTTGTTACATCTGCCCTGGGTAGAATCCAACCTATCACTTCCAAGCTTGGAAAAAGCACAAGTCTAGTAGCCACTTTCATAAGGGCTCACCTTTCCATATTAGCATACATTCGCATGTCTTCAAAACTAGCATTAGGGACACATTGGCTTGAAATCATTCTATACACTTCTCCCCACTTGTATTCTGGTTCAACCCTAGTAGTAGCTTTAGCATCTTCATAAATGAATTCTACCTTGGTTATCACTTCTACTTCAGGTTCTTCTTCAGCCACTTGGGCTTTCTTCTTCTGTTTCCTTGGCAAATTGTAGTGCTGGAAATCACCCTGTAACAGTCATGAAACATGGTTTTAGTCTAACTATTTCTAGAAACTAGTATAGGGATAAACAATAAAACATACAAATATTACCATTTCTTCAATATGCATGCTGGGAATTTATGTTAATACCACAGCCCTTCTGAATGAGATATTTTAACAAAGAAACCCTACAACAAATTCTGCCCCCCGAATTTGCTCAAACTCTGCTATCCTAAAACCCTAGTCTCCTCTAGCCTCCTAAAACCTATATGTGCACCTCGGCCGTGACGCAAAACACACCCTGCCGCTTGGGTCAACAAAACTCTAACACCCTAATCAGCTGTGCAGCCCTCCCGAATCCCACAGGAAACTACTACTATAGGAGGCATGGTTTTCTAACCCTAGGATAAATAGGTAACAACCAAGAACAGGATGGTGCAGACAGTGAAATGCTTGTCTACAATGTGCCCTAAACTCTTGCAAAACTACCGCAGGTGCACTCATGGCAGACAAACTAAACTTTGGCTCGTCTCAAAAACGTTCACAGCCAACGAGCTAAGCCCTTAAGAAAAAAAAATCCCCGCAAGGAAACCGCAAAATGCAAAAGAAACCTAACCCCATTTTGGAAACCTAATCCTGTTCGCTTGGCAGTTAAACATTTACAAAACAATAAAATCTAAACCATGAATAGATCCTACCTGGAAATGACGATTCAAGCAACGTCGAAGGGAGCAACTTTCGCGGGCGCAAAGGAGGACGAATAGAAGCTTGACAGCTGCGTAACCAATAGGACGGATGGCTTCTATGATGA
This sequence comes from Pseudotsuga menziesii, assembly GCA_001517045.1. Lineage (NCBI taxonomy): Eukaryota > Viridiplantae > Streptophyta > Pinopsida > Pinales > Pinaceae > Pseudotsuga > Pseudotsuga menziesii. The sequence goes on from LPNX010107344.1 coordinate 38,617, forward strand.
CAATGACAAGTCGCAAACCCAAAACATTGTTATATTGACCTCGTCCAGGACGGAGAACTAGCGGCGGGGAACCTTTTAACCCTTATCGGGAGACCAACTCTGAAGAAAAACCGTAGTGTCGGCTACTTATCGCTCTATTTCCCCAGTGAACTTCTTGGGCAAGACATAAAAAATCGGAGGCACTAATCTCTTCTGAATTGACGTAGAAAACAAGACTCTTTCGGCTCCGCTCAAAACTAACCTTTCATAACTTCAGTCGGCGGACAGACTAATAACTCTAGTTTGATCTGGAAAACCAACCCGACAGGGATATTTCCCATTTAATTGGTTACCGGAAGAGGATAGCTGAATGGACATCCAATTCGTCGGATCCGCTTTGAACTAAGGCGCTGGAACCTTGATAGATAAAAATGGAAGGATGGACAAACTTAATCCTAATGCTTCGATTTCAATATCGGAAAGCTCCCGACAAAACCCATCGAAAAGCTAGTGGACCGTTCTTCCGTAACGTCAGAAGACTAGTCAACTAAGTATCTGATATCATAAAGCTAGTTGACTGAGCATTTGATACAGACATGCAAAAAGACTAAGTTTTTTTGGAAAAAATATGAGCCCTATGCAAACTTGGGTCAAAATAAAACATCCCTAGGCCATCTAGATGCTAGAAAATAAAAAAAGAGGGGACCCTACAAATATAAATTTTCTAGGGAAATAGTTGTAGCCGCAATAGAATGTTTGTTAGCCAAAATTTTACAGGCCCATGGTATTGGGTGACCTATGGTATTTTTTGATTGTACAACATTAGGCTTGATTCACTGGACTTATGAGTAATATCAAGTCGGACTTGTGAGTCATATCAAGTCCTATGTATCCTGTAATACCCCAGTTTTGACCCCGTTTGCATTAAAGATACATGATGTATATATTGTAATTAATCGTGGTGTGGAGCTAAAGGCAAAATCCCCACCATCATTTTGGTTGTGTTATGTTTTGGCGATTGGGATCATTGCCGATGGTATATCATGCTATCCGACACATTATAGTTTTGGCATCATGTAAATATGCACTTTAATTAAAATGAACCTACAGCTAGCTACGACGGTGCAACGATAATGAAAAGGGCATGATTTTCCTAAGGATAAGGGGGGGATTATCAAACCTTGAGCCTATGGGGAAAAAGCCATGTGTCAGCTGTTAAAAACCCCTGATGTTAGTTGGGGCAGTTATTGATGAGTAGTGGTGGGTGTGGCAGGACTGTCAGTCCTTGCCCATGTACCCACTCCACCAGCAGAATCTTCATCTTGACGTTGCATGGGCAGAGAAGCAATTTTCCCATACTCTCCACTCTCCCACGACTCCATTCTTGCTCATCCTCATGCGCTGGTTGGATATTCTCTCTGTTGTTTTGCTATCCTGAGGTAGGGATGCGATTCTTCTCCTCATGCATAGGTCTGAGTATGGGAGTTTTTACTCACGCAGAGAGAGAAGCGTGGCCTCCCAGTCAAGTGTGTACCCTAAGAGATTTATCCATTGGGTTGTGTTCTTTCTGTTGTTCTCATTCATGATTTTTCCCTGTGAATAATCCATTCACGTTCTGTGTGTATATGTTTTTCCCCTGCCTAGTTGAGAACCTGACTTTCCTCTTCCATTTTCGGGCTGTGTAATTGTCCCATTGCCTCCTTGTTGAGACCGAGGGTTGTTGTTTCCCAATGTTGTTTGTTTTCCATGGGTTCAGTCATGTTTTGGCTTGTTGTGGCTATTGATGAGTCGTTTTGGCCACGATAGGGCCAAGAACGACTTAGGAATTATTTTCCCCTGTTTAAGATGTGAACCGCTTGTTTGGCTGTGTGTATGCAGTGGTTGGTCTTCGGACTGTGCTGGACATGGATGAAGGCTTGGTTTGCTTGATAAACTTGGGGGTGTTTGGGAGCCACATAGACAGAGCTAGAGGGCTAGATTTCTTCTCCACAACCCCGGAGTAGCACTGGAAAGGGGGGTGAGGGCCTAAGGGACTGTGTAGCAGAGAAGGAATTGATTTTCTGGTGTTGGGTGTGTGTGGGTGTCCTAGAAGTCAGGCTAGTTCTGGTGTAGGAGTCCTTAGCTCTTCAATGAGCTCCCTACCTTAGCATTCAGCTTCTCCCAGCTCCTTAATAGCCTGATAAACCCTACTGTGTTGGCTTGGCTGATTTGTGTATCCTTGGCTATGTGTAAGCCTGTTTGTTCCTTATTCCTTGGGGAATCATGCCTAGCTCGGGGGTGGCACTGTTGCTGAGAGATTGAGGAGCACCCTGGCCTATGGTTGGGTGGAACGTTGCAGCGACGTAGCTGGTTGTAGGACGACTTCTTTATAAGATGAGTATTCTTAACCATTTCATCTCTGCAATTATATTTATTGTTAATGAATTATAATGAACATGTTGAATGCTGAATGAATGTATGTTTGCTTCCACTGTGTATGTGAATGACTATGCATCTTAGCATGTTTTATGTTTAAGCATTTCGGTTTTATATTATGTATGTTCATGTTCATGGGGCTAGCTGCCCAGATGGTTTGTGTTTGGTAGCATCCTCTTTGTTGGTCGGAGGGTCGGGGATGTTACAAAGTGGTATCAGAGCTTATGTTGCAGCATAGGCCTGAATGGGCCATGAAGATGCAATGACAGAGCCATCGTTGCAGCATTGGGCCATGAAGATGCAATGACAGAGCCATTGTTGCAGCATTGGGCCTTAGAGGGCCATGAGAAACCGGTTAACAGAGGTAGGTTTCCCTCTGGCCAAAAGAAATATGGAATGACAGAAAAATTTTCAAAAAATTTAGTTGAAAATTTTTCTAAGTGCCGAGCGTGTCAGGTCATCAGAGGACTAAGTGGGAAGCACCTCGGATACAGCGGAAAATTTAGTCGAAAGGCCACATGACGAGGAACAGGCGGTATGAATTCACAAAATTTTTCTAAGTGTTCAGCCGTCGGCTCATCAGAAAACTTAGATGGATAGACCTCCAATGCAGACCCCGGCGGTAGAAAAAATTAGTTGAGTGAGTAGCCGACACCATGGCGGATATCTCCGGAAGACTGCTGAATGTCGCTGAATTTTAGCGGATGGCACAGCCGATGAAGCGACAAACATTGGTGGAAGAGAGAGGAAGTTTTCACCAAAAAATAGATGATGAAGGTGCCACAATGTCGGCGGAAATTAAACGATAAGGGCGCCAACGTGGAGGAGAAAAGAGAATTTTTGGAAAATCCTCTTAGTAAGGAAATCGTTGGCGAAGTTTAGATGATAGAGCCACCGATGTGGCGGTAAACGTCGACGAATATTAGTTGATTGGATCGGTGAGAGTTAGTTGATGGGAGTGCCGACGTGAAAGAAATCAATGGAAGGAAGCCAAAACAGCAGAGGAAGTTAGTTGATTAAGGAGCCGATGCGGTGGCGGACAAGGAAGGAAATTTTCGGAAAATTTTTCTAAGTGCGGAAAAAATCAAAAAATTTTAGTTGATGAGACCGCTGATGAACGTCATTGGAAAAAGTTAGAAGATTTGACCACCGCAACGTTGGTGGGAAATAGGTGATGGAGCCGATACTTAGGGAGAGATTAGTTGAACGAACCCCTGATGCGTCAGAAGAAGTTAGTTGTTTGGGAGTCCATCGTTGTGACTGTCAGTAGGTCTATCACTCTGATGATTAGAGTCTTCAACTGTCGATAGTGCTCCGGTCATTAACACAGCAGAGACATTCAGATTTGAATCGCCGACACATAGTGCTTAGATTTTTTGACCGCCGATGAGTTTTATGGTCCATGAAACCCATAGTTGGTTCGCTGCCCGCCGTTGTGGCTGCCTAAGGAACTATCCACCCGATGAAGAGTGCTTCCAATTGCCGATAGAATGTTATGGAGTTAGTTTCCTCGCTGATGCCGTAGTGGATAACAGTTCCGATCACCGATATACAAAAGTCCTTGGCATCGCTGATAGTAGTAGTCCGGAATCTTACATGACTAAGGATTCGATACATCAGAAATTTTTAGATGATAGGGCTGCCGATGAGCGTCGGAGGAAAATTGTTGTTGGGATCGCCGAAGTGTCGGAAAATTAGTGGGGAAGAGATCCGATTGGGAAAAATAATTTGGGGTTTTTCCAATGGGATTTCTCAGCAAATTTCAGTGGATTTTTTAGCAGATTGTCAGTGGATCACAGGGCTGAAAAGGAAGAAAATTCTAGGTGGCTGAAGTTGGCAATTCGGACCAGAATATAGTTGTATGTTAAAGTGTATAATTTTTGGTGAAAATCATCATTCTAGAAGTGGTGTGTTTTTCACACCCGAGGTCGGAATGGAACATGTGGATAGACGTTGGAAAGCTTATCTTGCAGGGAACAAAGGTGAATCACAAAAATTTGAATAAGGAGCAAAGAAGTACTAGTGGTTGCTGAAAATAATTATGTTGCTGTCAATATGGACAATCCAAGGATTGCATGCCTAGAGATAGCAAAGACCATGAATTCGAACCAGCTATTATGCGGAAGAGGAATTCCAAGCAAAGATGAGGGTTTTGAAAAGGAAAATCCCTTCAACCTTGTCTTGCTAACTGTATTATATTTTATAAGCTTGCATACATAGAAATTATGGCATGGGGATGCTGAAAATGCATGGGGATATGCTTGCGTGCATAGGATATTACATATTAGTAAAAATAGTGAGAATTATACATTTATAATGAACCACTAATGGTAAATATTGCATTGGTGTTGGAATTAGTGGAAAAAACAATGACAACATGAGCATGGCTGAATATGTTGCTGATGCTGATGAATGTGACCAGCAACCCTATGGAGAAAGGGATAAGGCAACAAATCCAAGATCAAAAGTTGGTGAGCGATTTCTGCAATCTCCTGTAAGAGACCAACCAAACTGGTAAAGTCAAGGGTGTAAGTAGGATCCATGCAGGTAATGGTTTAACTATGACAATTGCATGAAGTGGAAAAGCAACAGATCTCATACCATGTGGTTATTTAAAATTTATACTACATTCATATAGAAGTATATCCTGCCATGTGAATGTTGATATGGACTTAATAACTAGGACAAGTGAGGACTAGTGGTCTTGATTATAGTAATGCATCCTATATCAGGTAGTCATGGTTAGGCCATAGTATGTTTGAATGCATAGTATTCCTGAATCAATACAAGGTAGCATTAAGTGGATATGCATTAAGAGATTTTATAAATCTTGTAGTTATGGATTGAATGTATGCATATGAAAAGTCTGAGTAAATGTTGTAAATATGCATACATAAGTGTGGATGCAAATGTTGTGATGCATTGCATGAATGCATCGAGATAGTGCATGTGTTATTATGACTAAACAATGGCTGAAATGATGAATTGATGATAATTCTAGAATCCTTTCAAGAGTTGTTATGAATGCAGGATGGTAAGTGCATGAAGAGGATAGTCATGATCGATTGGCTACCGAAAACGCCCTATGGAAGGGCAAGGTGGTACAAATGATACGTCTGTGAAGTAAGGAGTATCTAAACATTTCATTTAAATTGCATAAATGATGTGACTTTGGAATTTTAGTATGATAATGATTCACGTGAAGTAAATGAGTTTTGGTAATATTGATGCGATTAACAGTTGGAAGTATTTGAATTCTATAATTATGAAAAATGCTTCAGTGATTGTTGCAGCAATGAAAGAGTTATATGCATCAAGACTTACACTTGTTTGGCTGATTGAGGTCAGGTTTCAGGTAGATTGGTTGGGGCATGGAAATATGGGTAAGACCATGGAAAAGGCTGCAATCTAACATGTGAAAGAGCCAAACCTCATGAGAAGAGTCTCATGATTGTGAAAATAGTTTGTATGCATAATGAGTTGTCAATTTGTACTTGTAAATTTTAGATTTGGGAAATTGCTGATAACTACTAATCATTGTTGGCTTGCATAGAATTGTGTCAGGAGGACGTGTTGTAAGTGGGTGTTCATGTTATGCTAGTAAGCATAAAATCATAATGGGCATAGTGGTGCTACTTACAAGAGACCAACAAATGAGGATCACCTCATTGCTAAGCAAATCAATTTATGTATTAGACAGAGTTGCAAATTCATATTGAATTTAATTACTAATGCCATTGCTTGGTTATGGAACAATCAAATTTGGATTGTATTAGTAGATACTGATTGATAGTTTGGCTACTTGATGAATGTGCCAGGGGTGCATGCTGCAAGAAGACCATGTGTGATGGCTTGCAGGAGCCAAAATTCACGGGGAGATTTTCCCCTATCTTGGAAATGGGTTTCGGGTGAATATCCATTGGACATTTTTGAAATGTCCCATCTGCACTACATGTTTGGGAAGCAACATGAGTGAGATGGTATATATTATGTCGATAAGACATGTGTGGGATATGGAATGTAAAAAGTAGTTGGGGATGGAAAATCGAGGGATTGTCAACTCAGAGAAGGGATCCCCCATTCCTCCTTAATGAAGGAATACTGCATCAGAAAATGGATAAGTGTTCTGTGACCCTAGCTAAGAATATGCATGTCAAATTGTTAAATTCCATATGCAGATCATGTTTTGATTTTATTTCCATTATGATAGGTTGCTTAAGTATGAATAGGGCCTCCATGGCTCACATTGGAAAGGGGCGCACACTTTTCCCGATGTCAAGTCATGAAAGGGCTTTCAATATTGACTACACCCTAGGAAGTGGATGCACTCCTGGTGTCTCAATACTTGATAGTGAATGATATGAAACTTGATTACAGTTTTAGAGCAATAACGCTGATGAGTTTGCTGATATTGCTTGTGTTTCCAGGCTAAATAGATGCAATTTGGTTGTTGATATAAGTGTATTGGCTTGATTTCTTGTAGCCTGATAAACCCAATTGTGTATTGGCTTGGCTGGACAGTCTGATAAACCCAGCTGTAGGTTGGATTGAATGTGCTTGATATGTATAAAAGGATGTGGTGAAGATGTCACTCAAATTGGGTTGTTATATGCCTAGGGATCCATAGTAGATCCTAGACCCGGAAATGGTCGTTTATTGTTGATATAAGTGCATGTATTATTGTTGATGGCCTAATAAATCCAACTGTGTTGGCTTGGCTGGTTTGTTGATGGCCTGATAAACCCAACGATGTTGGCTTGGCTGATTTGTTCCTTCCCAGTCGGCGTGAAGGTGTACTGGATGGACATTAATTATTTGATGTCAAGGAGCAGCCTATGTGCTGACCTAACATCCAATTCCATAGGAAATTCCAAGGCTTGCAAAGCAAAGAGGGACCCTATGGACCAACGAGGAAACACACAATCCAAATAAGTATTGGATTATTTTGCAGCTTCTCGCTTATGAATATACATGTGTATATGGTTTGGTTATGATATTCTAAGCTCTAGTTTAGAGATAAAAAACAATGAGAATAAACTAAACATGTGAATCTATTCAATGTTTGAATATAGGTATCGCTGGGAGTGAGGAATATGAGGGAATCCTAGGGGTGTGTGTGGGCATGTGACTTTATTGAAGAGCTCAAAATGAGCAGTAATGAAAAAGGTTCTAGTGGGACTGTGAAGGCCCTAGTAGCCAAAGTTGTAGATGAACCATGTGGAGAGACTCCATGGTTGAGAGGTCTGGAATAGACCGGAGACACTAAGTGTCATGGCTAAGAAGGGTTGGTCTAGCATTCACGGTGAAGTGAAAGAGGCTAAGAGCATGAAAACAATAGTGGTGGTGTGGGTTCCATAATGGAACAAGACAAAGAGGAAAAAAAAATCTTGCTGCTCTCTCTTTCCTTTTTTATTATATATATATATATACATATACTTATGCATTTGTGAAAACAGAAGGTTGTTGAATGCATGTATGGATGGAAATAGAATGTGTCTATTTGCTTAAAATAAATTATGAATGATGGAATAGTTAATTCTCTACCCAGGAATGGACATGAATGAGATCATGTGCCTGTTGGGAAGGCATGAAAAGTATGAAAGTCTCCTTGAGAATACTTGGACTTCCATGCCAATTGGGCAATTAATTGACTGATTTTAATGCCTATATTATGCTTGGTCTAACAGAATTACAATGATGCATTTCACAGGTGAGAAAAGTGAAATCCAGTCATGCACATTGATCATGGAAGCATACAAAAAGCTATTGGACTTTCCTGGAAGTATCCTTCAAACAATTTCCAAGACCCAAGAAAATCTTGGAGAGATGCTCAAGATACAGAAAAGGAAGAATGAGATGAACCACCATATTTTGCAAGACTCTATTTGTTTGCAAAAGGAGGTAAAAATACTTCTAGGAGCAATCTGTAAGGGAAATAAAAGTGGATCAATGATGGGGCATTCGTCCAATCAGTCCATTAAGAAATGTTCCAGGCATGAAGACTCAAAGGAAATTGAGTAGGTAAAGATGAAGCAGCCAGCGAAATGTTGGAAATGCGGAGGACATCATTACTGCTGGGACTGCCCAACAAGGGAACAGAAAGAGGGTAGCAGCCACAAAGTTCCTGGACTTGGGGATGAGCCGAAAGCTGAGAACTAGTAGGAGAAGCTCGTGGAAGCCAAATGGCTTGGTCCTGAAAGTTCAAAGTAAATAATTGAATGTGGGATAGATCTGCAAAATTTTAAAATTTTGGATGTGTAAATTGTATATGTATTCCTATGTATTGGAACACCAAGGACGGTGTTATTCCAAGGGGGAGGGGATTGTAATACCCTGGTTTTGACCCTGTTTGTATTAAAGATACATGATGTATATATTGTAATTAATCGTGGTGTGGAACTAAAGGAAAAAGCCCCACCATTGATTTGGTTGTGTTATGTTTCGACGATTGGGCTCATTGCCGATGCTATATCGTGCTATCCGACACATTATAGTTTTGGCATCATGTAAATATGCACTTTAATTAAAATGAACCTATAGCCAACTACGACGATGCAACGATAATGAAAAGGGCATGATTTTCCTAAGGGTAAGGGGGGGGATTATAAAACCTTGAGCCTATGGGGAAAAAGCCACGTGTTAGCTGTTAAAAACCCCTGATGTTAGTTGGGGCAGCTATTGCTGAGTAGTGGTGGGTGTGGCAGGACTATCAGTCCTTTCCCATGTTCCCACTCCACTAGTAGACTCTTCATCTTCATGTCATGTGGGTAGAGAAGCAATTTTCCCATACTCTCCACTCTCCCACAACTCCATTCTTGCTCATCCTGATGCTCAGGTTGGGGATTCTCTCTGTTGTTTTTCTATCCTGAGGCAGGGATACGATTCTTCTCCTCATGCACAGGCTTGAGTATGGGATTTTTTACTCATGTAGAGAGAGAAGCGTGGCCTCCCAGTCGAGTGTGGACCTTGAGTGATTTACCCATTGGGTTGTGTTCTTCCTGTTGTTCTCATTCATGATTTTTCCCTGTGAATAATCCATTCACGTTTTGTGTGTATATGTTTTTCCCATACCCAGATAAGAACCTGACTTTCCTCTTCCATTTTTGAGTTGTGTAATTGTCTCGTTGCCTCCTTGTTGAGACCGGGGGCTATTATTTCCCCACGTTGTTCATTTGTCATGGGTTCAGTCACATTTTGGCTTGCTGTGGCTTTTGATGAGTCATTTTGGCCATGATAGGGCCAAGAATGACTCAGGAATTGTTTTCCCCTGTTTAAGCTGTGAATCACTTGTTTGGCTGTGTATGTAGTGGTTGGTCTTCGGACTATGCTGGACGTGGGTGAAGGCTTGGTTTTATCGATAAAATTGGGGGTGTTTGGGAGCCACACAGACATAGCTAGAGGGTTGGATTTCTTCTCCACAACCCTGGAGTAGTACTGGAAAGGAGGGTCAGGGCCTGAGGGACTATGTAGTAGAGAAGGGACTGATTTCCTGGTGTTGGGTGTGTGTGGGTGTCCTATAAGTTAGGCTAGTTCTGGTGTAGGAGTCCTTAGCTCTTGAATGAGCTCCCCAACTTAGCATTAAGCTTCTCCCAGCTCCTTAATAGCTTGATAAACCCAATTGTGTTGGCTTGGCGGATTTGTGTATCCTTGGATATGTGTAAGCCTGTTTGTTCCTTAATCCTTGGGGAATCATGCCTAGATCAGGGGTGGCAGTGTTGTTGAGATATTGATGAGCACGCTGGCCTATGGTTGGGTGGAACATTGCAGTGACGTAGCTGGTTGCGGGACGACTTCTTTATAAGATGATTATTCTTGACCATTTCGTCTCTGCAATTATATTTACTGTTAATGAATTATAATGAACATGTTGAATGCTGAATGAATGTATGCTTGCTTCTGCTATGTATGTGAATGACTATGCATCTTAGCATGTTTTATGTTCAAGCATTTCGGTTTTATATTATGTATGTTCATGTTAATGGGGCTAGTTTCCCAGATGGTTTATGTTTGGTAGCATCCTCTTCGAAGGTCAGAGGGTTGGGGATGTTACATATCCTCATCTGATTGAGGTGGTGATGTTGTATTGTAAAGCTTGTGAGTAATAACAAGAATACACTTGTGACTAATATCAAGTCTATGAAACTTATTTGTAATATCAACTTTGTATTGTGAGTAATATCAAGACAGTAGACTTGTGAGCAATATCAAGTCCTACAAATATCCTCATTGTTTTGAGGTGGCATCCTTTATTTGGTAAAGTGGTTGTACTATGTGATGTATTACTAGTCATGGTCACTAAGTGCTATAAGTATCCTTTAGGGATTAGCTACCATTAGAGTGATATATTTTAGCATATGAATATGAGGCTCAGAGTAATATGTATGATCACCAGTATGGAATAATTCTTCTGAGTATTATATGATAAGATGGATAAATAATTAATACACATATGGACCATTCTGTATTAAATTAATTATAATGAGATAAAGCATAAAGAAAGGGAGAAAATTTGAATTACCTATGTATGCCTCCAAGTGAACTCGAATTGATGAGACTTATGTTGAAGTCTCAATGGTAAACAATCATGCATCAGTTAACTAAAAATTTCCATGCAAATTTAATAACAGTAAATGGGAATGAAGAGCACTAATTGTAAAGAAAAAAATAGTTTTAGTTAGCCTCCTAACTTTATGGTCATACATTCCGTTAAAGATTGAGTACAGTTCATTCAGTTCACATTCAATTCAAGAATATATCTTTGATTTCAAGAAGATCACATCTAGTTCAAGTCAGTTAGCATCCAATTAAAGCTAATTAAAGAAGGAGGGTGCATGTCTTGTGCATCCAAGGATAACTAAAGTGTTATATTGACACTAGAGTTTAGGAGGGTTCTTGTTGGTCCAGGATAGATCCTAAGGAGGAAACAAAAGCGCAAGCACAAGAGGAAAAGAAGGCACACGATGGAGGAGAAGCAAGAAAAGGGAGAGAAGGAAGCATAGAGCAAAGAAGGCCATGACGAGGAATGGTGTGAAGAGGAAAAGAAAACCCAGATTCGGTGGAATATTGGTAGTTAAAAAAGTAAATGATGGAAAGAAACAGGTCAGGAAGATTGTAGGAGTTCAATTTGGCAGAAGACTAAAGGATGCTTTTTGTGGCTAGTTATGGTATGTGATTAATGTAATGCAGGACACTTTTTGCGACTAGTTATGTCCTGTCATTAATGTAATAGAATATATTTTGAGGCTACTTATGACTATAATTATTGAGCTGTACTCATTCGACCCTGCGCAGTATTGTAATATCTATAAATAGGAAGAACCCATTTTTCTGGAAGAGTTGTTGAGTAGTTGGTTATTGTATTGCTGATTAGAGAGAAGTTTGATAGTATAGTAGACTGTTGAGATGCAGATATGTAACTGAGTGCGCAAGCCGTTTTGTAAGATTCATTCTGTAATTGAGTGCACAAACAGTTTTATAAGAGTCATTCTGTAGCTGAGTGCGCAGATAGTAGAGTAGAAGAGTCGATTGAGGCTGTGGGGGATCAGTAGGAGTAGTTAGGAGAGAAGCATAAAAATATAGATCATGAGAGAAAGAAAGAGTCTGACCTAAATAGACATATCTCAAAACAATATGCAAGTCGTAGACTAAAAGGTGCCATATATTTCTCATGCCAGATGAAGAGCACCTTGGTGGTTTTTCCCGATTGGGTTTCCACGTTACATCTTGTGTCACATGAATGTTGATTGTTTAACGGTTAATGTTGAATGTTTGATTATCTTGCATTGTTTATGGCTATTTCTTGAATGAATGTCGCAATATTAGTAAGATCAGTGAATAAATGAATGACTAAAGCATTCTTGAGCACTTGGTATTAATTCATGTTAAAATATTGTTAAGCGATAATACAGTTGCATCACTGTCATTTACATTTAAGGAATTAGCTGTGTTGCATAGTTGCATCGGTTGTTAAGTTGACAAGGACAAGGTTGTGTCACACTCCGCCTGTGCCACACTATTGCACCATTGTCGAGTAGTAAAATAATCCATCCTTCTTACTATGTCGAGCACCTTGGTTGTGCACCAAGGGACTGTAATCCCTCGACAACTGCAAAAACATGGTTCTTGAGTTTACACATTAATATAGCTTGAGTGAGAATGTGCCTGCCTCGCAGGTGTTTTCGATTGAGCTTGCTCCATCCGGCTGATGTCTTTGGGCGTTTTGTTGGTATTGTGTTGTTGTTGAACCTAGGTCACGAGAGTGAGGAAAAGTAGGTCAACAAATGGTTTTGATGTCGGGACCCTTAATCATTTGAGTATAGGGAAATGTTGTGGAATCCGACAAAGAAGGAAATAGAGGATTGGATGAATTCTAAGACGTTAGCATTTTTGCAAGAAGAGAGCATAGGATCGCGGTTGAGCACATAAAACTGGATAGATCGGTACATATACTCTGATATTCATGAGATATTCTTCACAGAGTTTCCTATTGTGTTGCAAGAGTGGTTGTCAAGATTGGCGACTCGGTAGATAATTTTTTAAAGAAGAGGAGTGGTTGATTGGAGTGCTCAGCTGATTCGCGAGATAACCAGTGTAAGTAACCCCATCTCTAGATCTATTGATTTTTGGGTCGAAAGTATTTTGCAAGGGTATATTACTGAGTTTTCCATAGAGTCGATAGCCTCATATAGTGAGGCCGAATTTTTTTTTCCAAGGACCCCAAGGAAGGTACTTGTTTTATATAAGTACATGGATAAATATGCTCGTCTATGACAAGGGAATTTTGAAGTTGTGTAGTTGAGTTGCATATCCAGAGGAGAGGATATGTCATATAAAACCTATAAATAAAATGGGAAATGGTGAGCTGAGATGTTTCCAAGAAGTATAGAACCTGAATTAGAAGCTGGATTCCTAAGGAGTGGAAGGAGATTCAGGTCAGGAAAGACAAGAAAGATAGTAGGAGGTGGAAAGAATCCTAGTTTGTTTGAAGAGAGTGAGTATGAATTTGAGTTGTGGCTAGATGAAGGGTCTTGTGATGAAGAGGAAGACTATAGCCTGATTTCTGAAAGAGCAGAAGCATCTGAAGAATCAGGGAAGACACCAATATCAGGAAGGAACTACACCATGCCAGGAGTATTGCCAGAGGTAAGGTCTAGAGCCTCATCTCTTGAAAGAGATGTTAATACTAATAGTGCTAGTGTTGAGACTAGAGCACAGGAGAGTCCACCTCCATTAGATTATTCATTAGACAACCCTGATGCAAACTCAATGGCCGAGGAAGATATCAGATTACCCACATTCAATGGGAATGGAGCATAAGATCCAAAGAAGAATTGGTTCCTTTGCAAAGTTGTTTGGATGGTTCGCCAAATTCACAACGCAGACATAAGGAAAGCACATATGATCATGACTTTACGGGGTCATGCGCTGGACTGGTTCATGAAGTTTTGCATAGTACCAGCAAGAACCCCATAGAAGATGCTTGATGAGATTCGACTCGTGATGATTTGTGAGTTCAAGAAACCTAAATATGAGTTGTAGTGTATCACTAAGATTAAGGAGATAAAGCAGTTACCAACACAATCCATATGGGATTTTGATTAAAGGTTTAAAAATTTGATGGACAAAGTTAGTTTCTAGATGTCAGATGTGCAACATAAAGAGTGGTTTATTGTTGCATTATTACCACACGTCTGAGCTCCTTTGATGCAAAATAATATTGTGTCACAGAAAGAAGCGCTAGACCTATAAATGAAGTTGGAATCCTCACCGATTGGAGATGGTGGAACATGAATGATGCAGATTCAGTCGTAATTGACTAATTTGACGGTGCAACTTCAGGACATCAAGAAGGGAAAATAATCCCAAGAGGAATTATGTTGCAGAATATGTCGGATGGATTGACACACCAAGGATAATTGTCCAGCGTACATGAACTATATCTCTTCGGGTGCGCCTAATCCATTGAGTACTAACAGACTACCCTAGTTCCGAATATACCAGAATAGAGGGCATCGTAATGAGGACTGTCTATACTTGCAAAAGATTGTAAGTACCCAATCCAGTCTTCTCTATAAAATTTTCAAATCAGTAGGGCATGATGAGAAGGATTATAGAACATATTGGCTCTTAAAGGAGAAGACAATAGACACCTATTTGATGAAGAATAAGGGGAAGGCTTAGGCTGAATAGGTGTAAGCACACTACCATCCTACACCTTTCCCACAAAACCAGTATCAGGAATCAGTATTAGCCTCAGTATGCACCACAGAATCAGTACCCCCCGCAGCAGCCACACCCTTAGGGAAGGGGGGATGCAAACTTCAGGGAAGAGGAGGAGGAGATTTTGGTAGAGGAAAAGGTCAAGTTGTATGCTATAACTATGGAAAAATGAGCCATTATGCTAGAGATTTCCAAAATCCTGCAAAGATATGTTCATACTACAAAGTGTAGGACCATAATGTGGAACAATGTCCCATTTGATTGCAAAGTAACAAGCTTGGACCATCGCAAGTCCTAACCCAGCGCATAATCCAAATCCAAATCCTAACCCAAATGTTCATATGATTGCTGCTGAGCCGAGAGAGCCAAGCATTGGTGTCGCAACACGAGGAGGTGTTGCAACCGCAACTGATCAGAATATGCCGCAAGAACAACCACAGGTGCAACCTGAGGCACAGAAGAAAGTACAATTCGACGTTCAAAAATAGAAGCAGGTATTTTTGGATGTGAGACCCTAGTTTGTAGATACATAATAGTCCTTGACCTCAACTGAATTCTGGGAGATGCCTGAACGATTCCAACAGCTATTCCAGAAGTAGATTCTGAAAAAGGTTAGTAAGCTCAAGTCATTTCTTTCAAGTTGCTTAGCCCTAATTCAATATAAAGATGCATTCGAAGAACTAAAAGCACTCATAGAAGAAACCCTAGTAGAGTCACAACCTGGAAAGAGGGTTAACCATGTCAAAAAGAAATTCAAAACAGGGCACGAGTTAAGAATGACTACGCAGATAGGCGACTATGACATGGATTACATTATTCTAGACCTGGGGTTGGACGTCACGCAAAAAAATTGGGAGAGCATGGGAAATATACACTTGGACTAGTCCCCTGTCCAGTTGAGGCTTGTAAATTGGGTGAAGGTCCCCATTGAGGGGTTGTGCACATTTACAGACTTTGAAGTCATCAGCATTGTCAACAACGTGAACCCCTATCCCACGCTTTTAGGGATATATTGGGCCATAGATAATCATGCCATTATAAAATTCAAGAAAAGAATCCTCTCATTCGAGGATGATGAGATGAGGTTAGTGTCACACATTGATCCATTCGAGGGACGGAGATATGTCGAACCGGTCAATAGTGAAGGACAGGGTTACTATCTAGCACATATTTATAATGTCAACACCTTAAAATATAATTATGTAAATCCTACATCAGATGGAAACCTGAGTTGGAGGAGTACCATTTCATGCACATTAGATTCAGGAGAGGTGTTGGAAAACTGGAAAAAAAGATTGCATGAAGTCTCTATGCAAATATGCGCCAGGATTACCAGGTCTGTGTGACAAGTGGAGAATCAATCAAGGGAGCTACCCACATATGAGGGCTTACCTAATCTTGTGACCTTCCTTAGTGAGTTTGAAGGAATGGTAACAGAACTGCAACATTTTTCTGTGTTAGACTATGTACTGAAGGCTACACCCGCTAAATGGTGGGGTACGCATAATAAATCCATATAAAAATGGCCACAGTTCAGAATATTATTGGAAGTTAGATTCGATGAAGAAGTCAGAGTCATGAGTCAGAAGTACATGGGGATGTCGAACCCTATCAGACACCTGAATCAGTGTCACATAGCATTTGCAGAATACCCGCGATAGGACTGGGTCAATCATTTCATACACACATTGGAAATGACACCCAGCATTTGGTATACATCCATGGAGTTGTGACAAGGAACTCAGGATTGGGACGAGGTGGTTAAATAATTTGCCCACACCTTTTCATTCATAGATGAGAAACTAACAGTTGATGCTATGCTTCAAGAAATCAAGGAGAATATATTCACTAAATTCACTCTTGAAGTGACAAGTTCCCACTAGTGCAACACGACCATCCAACAATGGATGTCTTGTTACAATCTAGCTAGAGAACCAGATGATGATCCAACTAATATAAACATACCAGATCTAGAGGGTTCACGCAAAGTCGAAGGAAGTGGTAGAACAAGCGACCAGTTCCTCAAGTCACTTAATATTAAGAAAGTTAACATTGGTTCACTGGAGAACCCAAAGTTCGCCAATATAGGAGATTATTTGGATGATGAGATGGTATCAAAGATCATAAACCTACTGCATGAGTTTCAGGACCAATTCCCTAAAATATTCTCAGAAATGAAGGGAATAGTAGGAGATCTGTGAGAGATACAAATACCCCTGAAACCAAATGCTAAACCAATCAAACAATGAACTTATAGGTTGAATCCAAGGTATAAAGAGAAGGTAAAATTAGAATTGGATTGCATGCTCGACACTGGAATCATTGAACATGTTGAGGAATTAGAATGGATCAGCCCTACAGTGATCTAGGATAAGAATACAATAGGTGAAGTCATAATTTTTGTCGACCTGAGGAAGTTGAACGATGCATGCTTGCATGATCCATCCCCAACACCATTTATAGATGAAGTACTAGAAAGTGTCAGCAGACAAGAGATGTATTCATTCACCAATGGCTTCTCTGGCTATCACCAAGTTAGAATCGTGAAGGAGGATCGACATAAAACATCCTTCGTCATAGAATGGGATTGCTACCAGTATACGGTAATGCCCTTTGGACTCAAGAATGTACCTACTATTTTTTCTAGAATAGTAGTTTCTACTTTTAAACATTTCATACATAAACTTCTGTAGGTCTAATTTGATGATTGCACTATGTTTGGTCTAGTAAGATACCATATTAAGAGTGTGCCCATGATGCCGGGCCATTGTCGCTAGTATTAGATTGCTCTTAATTCAAAGAAATGTATTTTTTGTGCACCATTTGGTGTGCTATTGGGACATGTCATGTGTCACGTGTAAATTCCTGCATACTAATCTAGAAATGTATTGGCAGAAGTAACATATGTGAAAATAGCATAACAGAGAACAAAGAATAAACACATACATAGTGATGAATCTCATAACCACTAAGAAATATTTTCATTAATACTCCAAAAAATGTTTGCAGAGCTACAATACCGGCGTTGAGGCCTCAAAAGTGAAAGTCAATCCAACCCCTATCCTCCTATGAGGAGATTCTATTTATAATGTTGTTTTCCCCCGAGATGTGTCTTGAAACATGGTAGTAAAATTGGTTACAAAAATGGGGAATAATCCTCAAGCCATCATGTTGAATCCCAATAGACTCTGACATGGCATATTTTCTATGATTTACATATATAAAATAGGAAAAAAGGGAATAACAAGCATGTTGGATCAAAATAGAAATGTGCCATCTGGGCTTCGGATCGCTTGACTGAAAGCGATGGTTTAGAGCACCCCCAATGGTCTGGTGCTGAATCAGCCTAGAATTGTTCTCCAATGGAATAGATGAAGGATCCTTCCTTTATTGCAAACAGTTGTACCCTAATCTTCATCATTTCACCTCTTTCAAGAGATGGGTCGCTGAAAAATGGGCTTAAGATCCCCACCTACATACCTCAAATGGTGACAGCTGTGTGAAATATGAGAGAGGTTTTTGTAATTTACTATGTTCCTGATAAAACCCTTGTGTTCATTTGGACATATTCCCATCCAACTTCTTAGAAAGGGATTTTGAAGTTGATGGATAAGAGGAGATTGTGAAATTCTGAAAAAATACCCTGTGAAGATGGCTTTTATTATCCAAATACATAATACTTGTGTAAAAAATGAGAGAGGTTATTGTCTATGAGAATTTTATAAAGAAAAAAATCTCCCAATTTCTTAATATTCGTCTTGTTTCGATGGAAACAGGTCCCAGAATCTAATAACTAAAACAATCATTTTCACAGAAAACGTGTTTTGTTGCAATACATAAAATTTCGCTGAGCCTTCACAACTTAAACCTCATGCACTTTACCACTGTGAGATCAATGTGGACCATAGATCGAGATTAGATACGATATGATCCATTCAATAGTGGATCTTGTACTTGATTTCATAGCCACAGAACTTTGGTTGCTCCGTGCTTGTTGGTGGTGCGAAAAGCCACCACCGTCATTGATTCATTTCACCCATCAATTTGACCATTGATTTGGTCCATGGTTTAATTCCATTTCACAATTCCATGATGATTAATTTATCCATGTTCTTTTGCAATGCAAAATCCCTTTTGGAAGGTTTTCGTGGGTTGTGAGTTTGTCTATTTTTAAAAGTGTTATTTTTAAAAGTGTTCTATGGTAATATCCCACATGCATAATGTGACCAACATTCCCATTGTTTATATACTCTTGTAACTTCAATGTTTATCAAGGAAAAAAGAAATATAATACCCTTGTGAGCTCAGCATTGGTTCTCTTAGGATTGTATTGTTGTTGATGTGGTAGGTGTGTGGCCCCCACATGACCATATTTTTACATAGACCCCATTATCCAAGTTAATGAAACTAATAAACGTTGGTGAAAAAACATAAAAAATCGACTATAAGGCCAAATTTAGATATAAAACCAATGTTCAAATTTCATTTTAAAACTGACTGAAATCCTTTTAATTCATCAAGATTCCTCTCTTTTTGCCTAAATTACTAATGAAATCATTTTTTCTTGCAAACCTGCCAAAACGAGAGAACCAATTCATGCAAGGAAAAAATTTAGCACAGGTGCTAATAGGTTGTTTGGCCACCTTTACGGTAAACCTTGGTCAAGATATGTATTTTCAAGATTGGGGGATAAATGCTGACTATGTATGAAAAGGGAAAATGCATGCCTTAATGCCTTGTAATTTTCTAATATGAACTATGCATACCCAACAAGGTCTTATTTGAACTTTTTCCCATGGTGCAGGTAGAACCAAACAGGTATTTGTGAGACCTATATTCCTCGAGCGAGGGGAGTTTAGGAAGGGTAGATAAAAGTGAGACATACAGTAGGTCTACAAGGGATATATTAGCTAGATGTCAGAATATCAGAAGAAAATTCCATAAATTTGTGGAATTTTTTCTCGCTGAAGGAGGGTCATGTTCCTATGATGATGAGACAATAGGAGACATCAAGGTTCCCTTAAGGTACAAACATCTAGTGAAACAATAGATACCTAGGTATATTCCTCAATTGAACACAAATTTTTTTGTGAGCGAGAGGATATATCGAGTTACACAGTTTTCATTACATCGATTGTGGTTGTTTTGCATGGATAACATAAAGGTCGGTTACATGAGATGTACAAAATTGATGGAGTATGTTGGACCTTGTTAAAAATACAAAGATTGGATGCACTTGGTCCAATATACACAAATTATGTGTATATATGGGTTGTCAGCAAATTATTTACAACTCAAAGACAAAGATTAAAATAAAGGAGCAATGTTTTACATTGACGGAAGGCCAAAGGCCACTAGGAATATTGTGGGGTTTATAAATAATACACAACTAGGGTCTACACTTAAGCAACCCAATTGCATATTTGAAGGGCATGAAGGAAAATGTATATTTGTATGTGCCATTAAATCAATAGATGCAGGGGAAGAGTTGCTTATTAATTTCAATTTGAATCGAGTATATACGAACATGGTTACTATGGAAGTGGGACATCCAACAAATTACCCAACATTTTATTAATTAATTTAACCTCATAAGTATTTTTTCTTAGTAAATTGTTATAATTTTGTTTAAATTTTCTATATTTACTTCGCAGGGTAGTGATCGTGGCATGTCCCCAACATCTAGTCAGAGGAGTACAACTTCCTCGAGGCAGTAGGTCGAGGTAATTTTCATGGGTGAAATTGCGCCAATTGGTTATTTTTTGAGTTTAAAAAAAAAAAATTCGTACTTTGGTCATTTTTAGTGTTTAATATCACCTATATTTACATAAAATATGTTTTTTTATCATAATATTCACCAAAATTTACACATTTTAGTGTTAATTTCATGTTTCATATTTAATATTCATCTACCTATCTATAAACATGTTTTTTTCAATCCAAAAAATCGCCTAGAATGCTATACTTAAGAATAATATTAGAATCCTTAAAAAATACCCTCCAACAGGTGTACATCTTTGTAATAGTACAAATATAATTTCAAAAAATAGTTTTTTTTGTTGTGTTTTTTCATGAGTATATTCATTTGGTGTATATAATGTTATCTATATTTTTTGCAAAGTGTTGATCGGGGAAACGACTCGGTTGTTGATCAGACAACAACAGTCTCATGGAAACAAGTAAACCTGATTGTAATTGTTCAATTTAAGTACATCAAAATATTTTGTTATTGTATTGTTTCAGTGAGTATTTTGGTTTCGTAGGTAATTTTTTCTATGTTTTTTTATGCAAAGTTTTGTGAGGGGCACCTCCCTCGCAGTAGATGATACAAGACCTGCTTCGACGCAACATGTAAACATCGATGCCATTGTACAAATTTAATATGTAGAACAATGTTTTTTTTGTTATGTATTTTTCATGTATATATTGGTTTCATTATGATAATGTTTTCTACTTTTTTTTTGCAGGTGGATGATAGGGAAAAGTCCCCAGTTGTGGATCAAACAACACCATCATCCAGGCTTCAGGTAAACCTAGTTGTAATTTTAGGAATATATCATGATAGATATGTTTTGTTAATATACTTTTTCTCTCAGTATATTTCTTTAACACATTAGTAATGCTTTATATATTTTTGTTGTAGACCAATGATTCGGTGTATGAAACAACATCAAAACAATCAATAGATTTTGATGTACATGAGTTGTTGAATGATGCTGAAATTGGTTCTTTTCTAGACCCAGTTAAGGTGGTAGAGAATACCTTAACAAAAATTAATGCAAATATCCTTTGTCTTCTATTCATTATCCAACAGACATACAAGATTAAAGCTAAGGTTGAATTGTTGGTAAAGAGACATCATGCCTTGCAAGTAAGTTGTAGAATCTTGAATCATAATATAAATTCATTTAAAACTTTATAATTTTTACTTATATCTAATAGTGAACTTGTAAAATATGGTTTGTATTTACAGGATTTTCTACGACCACACACTAGTGGTCAAGGTGGTGTTGGGCCCAGTGGTGCTTGTGGAGATCAATCATCACATGAGAAAATGACTCCATGTACAATAACTCATGCTCCATTTTTTTTCGACTGAACAATCGACAACACGTTCCGCGACACCCATGAAGCCAGTAGAGAGTGAACCCGCTGGTGACCAACACAGACCATATCGTACAGAAGAAAGGGTAGATGTAGAGCTTTCTAGTATTGCTAATGTTGAAGCAGCATTTCCTGGATATTCCTATGTCACTAGCATGGATACAATACAGACAACATTTTTGGTGGACGAAGATCTTGTTCCAATAAAGATAAAGAAGATCCCAGATAATTATACATTGTTCAAGTTAGTGTTTATAATTTGACTGTAATATACCGATAAAATTATTTTTTTCAACTAATGATGGCATGATCGTTTTACAGGAATTGATGTTTTATATAAACATATAAATTATTTTTCATTGGAGATCTACGGGCCCACCATACACACAAGGTGGGATAGACAAACAAACAATTTAAATGATGAGTTGAATAATCGGTTGGTTGACTTGTTTAGCAACGAGACCTTCGATTGAGCCACGGTCCTAAAGAAGGATGGAGAACATATGAATATTGTCCGAGACAATATTCATCTTACTGACTCCACACATCATTTTGGTTCGATATAAGGTATGATAATGGTGCATTTTTAGATTGGTACTCTCATTTTGAAGTAAAGAAATGGATTTTGAAGTTAAAAATCATGGCCCTTTGATTGACAAGAACTTTCCTCAACTTGATTTTTCGGGTATCCTTGGATTTCCAAATGAGGGATATGACATATTTTTCAATTACACTCAATCATTTTAAGGGTGTGATGATTTGGACATCCTACACATTGCATCCTTCATCAAAGTTGTGGATGATTTTAATATTATTGATGAGTATGATTTGATGAGAGTATTTCTGTGTATTTTGGAGGATCATGCATTATAATGGTATGAAAATCCCCGTAATAAGAAAATTACTTCAATTGTATATTTTTTCAAGGTGTTTCTCTGGCATTTGCATGATGAAAAGTAAGACAAGAATGAAAATATTATTGAATATATTATTGCACTCCTACCTAGTATGGCACATCATGATTCAAAAGAGGAATCCCTTGAAGAAGCATGCGAACAAGTCCATGATGAAAATGGTGAAGAATTCATTGATAGACCAATTTATTCTCCTGATGATGTGATGTTTTGGTAAGATTCAGTGCTTATCAAAATATGAATTATTTGTTGTATTTTATCACAATTTTGAGGAAATGTAGATGAAAGAGAAACCATTGTTTGATGATGAGGAATATAGTGTTAGTCAGTTTTGCTACACAGTCTGAATGTTGCCATATGCCAAACTTTGAATGTTTCACTCACAGGCAAAGCCACAGCAGGATGAATCAAAGGAAGTCACAACAGTAAT
>LPNX010107344.1:62614-147236 GCA_001517045.1 Pseudotsuga menziesii
TGAAAGTTGGGGCTTCCAAAGGTAGCAGCCTCGTCTGGGTTGAAGCTCAGGAAAAATAAAAGAATGTAAAGAGGAGTTGGAGCTTACCTTTCATTCTTAAGAAGAAGAGTTTTTATTGTTTCCTCATGAAAACATTGTGTCTTGTGTCAGTTGATGTGATTGAATGTTGACTGTTATTTAATTTTCTGCTATATGTTGAATGGTTTAAACATATGTCCATAATAAATCTGAAACATCATTTAAAAAGAAGCACTTTGGTATGTAACTGATTCACCCCCCCCTCTCAGTTACTTTAATCCATCCAACAATTCGTATCAGAGCCAGGTTGCTTCAAATCAGTTTAACCATTGGAATCTAGATCCTAATCAATGGACAAGAAATCAGAATTTACCAAACATGGACTGCCTCTATTCGATGGACATAATTGTGCCTTTTGGAATATAAGAATGAAACTGTTTCTACAGTCTCAAGGAGTTGATGTATGGCAATCTTGTTTAAATACATATAATGTTTCAGCAACTATTCCAATAGATCCTATAAGTAGAAGACTCTATGAGAGTAATTCAAAGGCTATGTATGGTATTCTAGGAGGCCTAGCAGCTTCAGAATTTGTTAAAGTAATGAATTGTTCCTCAGCAAAAGAAATTTGGGACAAACTGAAAACAGTCTATGAAGGGGATGTTAAAGTTAAAAATGCCAAATTACAAACATATAGATCTCAATTTGAAAAGCTGAAAATGGAAGAATTTGAATATATAGCCACTTATTTCCTTCGAATAGATGAAGTTGCCAATACCATGAGAGGGCTAGGACAAAATATTGAAGATTAAGCTATTGTACAAAAGGTTCTTAGATCTCTTCCTGCTAGATTTAATCCTAAGGTTTCTGCATTAGAAGAAAGAGCAGATTTAGATACCTTAGATATGGATACACTTAATGGAATACTGACTGCATATGAAATGAGAATTTCTGGTGAGACTTCTTCCAAGAAAGAAGCGGCATTCAAAGCAGGAAAGAAGGAGAAGAAGAAGAAAGAAGAAGTGAACCATTCTGAAAAATCAGAAGAAGATGAAGAAGAAGCAAATTTTGTCAAGAGCTTAAGAAAGAGTACATGTAGGTACAAAGGTAAGCTTCCTTTGAAATGTTTTGGATGTGGTAGAATAGGCCACTTTGCGTCCAAATGTCCATATAGCAAGAACTGTGACAATGAGGAAGAAAGCAGTAAAAAGCCAAAGCAATACAAAAATAAATACAAGAAGTCTTTCAATAGACGTACTTTCAAGAAGAAGAGTTTATTTACTAAAGAAGAAAGTGATATATTTGATTCCAATGAAAGTGATGATCAGTCAGATGAGAATCTCTTTATGGCTTTGGAAAATCAGAAAGACTAGTCTGAAGAGGAAGAAGACGGTGAAGTGGATTTGGAAGCAGAATTGGTAAGTGCTCTATGTGATTTAAGAAGAGAAAGAAAAGAATGTAGACATATTAAGAGAAATGTTAAAGAACTTGAGGATGAGTTGAAAAAATCAAATGATTCATTTGAAAGCACTGAAGCAATGATGATTGAATTAAAACTAAAACTGGAAGAAGCTAGAATCACTGAAGAATATCTAAACAAATTAATTATGGTAAAGGATAAAGAGATTGAAAACCTGAAATCAAAAGTTGTCTTATTAAGGAAGAAGGTACAGGAAAGCAACATGAATCATAGTTCATCAATTCTAAATCAGATAATAGAAAGTCAGAGATCTGTAAATGATAAATATGGACTTGGTTATAAGGCAGCAGTGATCAATGATTGTTCTAGTTCAAGTTTGAAAGAAACAGGTGCAGAAAAGAAGAATGAGAAAGGAGCTGATGAGAATTCAGTGGTTGAGAAAGAGGAAGAAAAATCAAGACCAATTGTTCAGAGAAGAACACATGACGGGTATCAGAATAAGTTTAATGGCTATTGTTTCTTTTGTTACAATTATGGACACAAGGCTGCATTTTGCACTAAATTTTAAAGAAAAATATATGAACATAATGGGTATGAGAAGTATAGACATGGAACGATATTGGATCTATTGGATATTGAAAAATATTTCTAGACTTCTCAGGATTTTTGGCTGTAAGTGTTATATCAAACGAGTAGATCCACATTTGGGAAAATTAGAATCTAGAACTGATGATGGAGTATTAGTTGGCTACTCCTGTTCTAGAAAAGCATATAAATGTTATAATTTCATACTAAGAAAGATCGTTGAAGCAATAGATGTAACATTTGATGAATCTACATTCTTAAAATCAAAGACTAAGCAAAAGGAGTTTGAGACTCATGATATATTTGACAAGCACAGGTCAGATGATAAAGAGGTGAAATAGAAGAGGTTAAGGCTGATGACAGTGACAGATCTACATGTGATGATGAACAATGCTTCAGTCCTTCAAAAAATACAATTTCAACAAAATCTCCAAGTAGTCGAATACAGAAAAATCACCCTGAAGAATTGATTATTGGGGATATAAACTCAGGTGTCGAGACAAGAAGTAAAAGACAACAACCCATCCTTGAAAAGTAGGTATCACTTCTCTCTTTGACTGAACCAAAAAACATGAATGAAGCTATCAAAGATGAACATTGGGTAAATGCTATGAAGGAAGAGCTTAGTCAAATCGAAAAGAATCATACCTGGGAACTAGTTCCTAGACCTGCAAATAAAAATGTAATAGGAGCTAAGTGGGTTTTTAGGAATAAACTGGATGATACAGGAAAAGTAACCAGAAATAAAGCAAGACTAGTCTGCAAAGGTTATGCATAGCTAGAAGGGATTTATTACAGTGAAACATTTGCCCCCTGTTGCTAGAATGGAAGCAATAAGGTTGATCTTAGCCTACGCCAACTCCAAACAAATTAAAGTCTACCAAATGAATGTGAAGTCAGCTTTTCTGAATGGTGATCTGGAAGAGGAAGTCTACATGGAGCAGCCAGAAGGATTTTATGTACATTATGCATCACAGTTTGTTTATAGATTAAGGAAAGCGTTATATAGATTAAAGAAAGCACCTAGGGCATGGTACTCCAGACTAGATAACTACTTAATGCAGCAAGGATTCAAGAAAGGTCACACAGATAGTAACCTATACATTAAAGAAGAGAATAACAGCCTTATTATTATAGAAGTTTATGTTGATGACATAATTTTTGGGAGTGACGATAATAGACTGAGCACAAAGTTTGCTGAAAGCATGCAGCATGAATTCGAAATGTCTATGCCAGGAGAAATGAAGTTCTTTCTTGGATTACAAATCAATCAATGTGACAGAGGTATCTCTATCTCTCAAAATAAATACATTAATGAAATGTTAAAGAAATTCAAAATGGAGGACTGTAAGCCAGTTGGTACACCTATGGTCACTGGATGTAAACTCAGTAAAGATAATAACTCTGGAGATGTAGACCAGACTATGTACAGATCCATGATTGGTAGTCTACTCTATGCTACAGTAACTAGGCCAGGCATTATGCATGATGTTTGTCAGGTTGGAAGATTTCAGGCTTCACCTAAGAATGGTCACTTGCTGGTTGTAAAGAGGATTTTCAGATACTTAAAAGGAACAGCAAATCATGGTTTATGGTATCCAAAATATAACTCTCTGGACTTATATGTATTTACTGATGCTGATTGGGATGGATGTGTTGATGACAAGAAAAGTACCAGTGGTGCTTCCTTCTTTCTTGGAGGTTGTTTGGTAAGCTGGTCCAGTAAGAAACAATCATCCGTTTCATTATCTACTGCTGAAGCAAAGTATATAGCAGCAGCAGGATGTTGCACCCATATTCTTTGGATGAAGCTGATGTTGAAGGATATGCACATACAGAATGATGATCCCATTCCCATTTTCTGTGATAATACAAGTGCAATAAGCATTTCAAATAACCCAGTGATGCATTCAAAGACTAAACACATACCCATCAAATATCATTTTATGAGAGAGCAGGTGCTGTCCAAAGTTATTAAGCTTGAATATGTTGGAACAAAAGACCAGATTGCTGATATTTTCACTAAGCCTCTTCCCAAATCTCATTTTGAAATGCTTCGAGATCAGTTGGGGGTTTGTCCTCTCTGAATATTTTCTCATTCACATTATAGGTTCTGATTTCCTGGTGTCAAATGGTTCCATATTTTGGTTATTTCTGTGTTCTCTTGCTTTATGAACATATTCAGTATAGATTGGTTTCATTTTTTCAGCTGTTAGTTGTCTCACAGTGACAGGGGGAGACATATTCATAGGGGGAGTTCTCTTTCTATCTTTGCCATGGATGTCAAAAGGGGGAGAAAGATTTCAAAGTTTGTCATCATGTCAAAGGGGGAGTTTGTTAGCTAGTTTTGCTACACAGTCTGAATGTTGCCATATGCCAAACTTTGAATGTTTCACTCACAGGCAAAGCCACAGCAATATGAATCAAAGGAAGTCACAACAGTAATGAAGCAAATGTTAATGTTACAGCCACATATGAGAACAATGTCACATCTCTAAATGTTGCACAGAATACCTGCATATTCAAAAGGATGATTACACAGTTCACTACAACAGAGGATTTTATTATACATTCAAATAAATGAAACAGAAGGATGAAAACGATTAAGTGTTACATCTATACAGCGATTCACATATATAAAACATAGTTTTAAATGAATAATTTGATCACACTATACAGAATGGGCAGGATATGAAACAAAGTGGCCAGAAAGATAGCGATTTTTCATCCGCAACGGCGGAAGGGTAGTGGCTTCTTCATCCACAACGGCGGAAGCGCACAACACAAGGATCGATGACAATGGGAAAACAAACATATCGGCGAGTGGAGGAGAAACGACTAAACGGAGGAAGGATAATGACTTTATCATCTGCAACGGAGAAAGATGGAAAGACTATGGGCTCCGCGGAAAACAAAAACATCGAAAGTCGGAAGGACATCCCCTTTCGCAACGTCGGAGCGAAAAGCGGAATGGGAGCCGCAACGTCGGAGCTTTAAAACATCGAAAGTCGGAAGGATATCCCCTTCTGCAACGTCGGAGCGAAAAGCGGAATAGGAGCCGCAATGTCGGAGCTTCAAAACATCGGAAGTCAAAGCGGAACGGGAGCCATAATAGTGGAGGTATAAAGGCTTTTGGGAGCCGCAAGGGTGGAAGCCAAAATAACAAAACTTTCGACTCGAAACCCAAAAGACAACCGATTGAGACAGAGCTCATCGGAGCTAGTTTCCCATCCCTCTTCCGAAATGGTGGAAGTTTAATTCACATATGTGTCCGCTACGGCACAACACTGTTATATACAGAGGAAGTCTCCATATTTAGAGTCGAACCCAGGGTCCTTTGATCTGGAAACAGTGGAACTTAAAGAGTCTAGCATAGTATTGATTCGATGATGACTATTCGTGGAATGCAGAGAGTTAGACAAACTGGGCATTCAAAGGACTTAAATTTTTTGTCAGTTAGAGACTTTTGAGAATCTATGATATTCATGGAATGTGAATCATTTTGTACAGATCAGCATTCAAGACCTATTAACTGTTTCGCATTTGCAATTAGATGGAAAATGAAGAGTCCGTAACCGTTTCTGTAATGAACGGAGAGAATGGGAATCGACTAGAATATGTATATATATATTGTAGCAAGCAGATGAAAAAGAGTGCTATTTAGTAAGGTAATTTCGAATATAACAGATTGAGCACATTGCAGAAAAGAATTGAAGAGCTAGATACGATGATTGTTGCAGAGTATGAAGAGTCCAGATGAGAAAGAATATATGAATGATACAGTGATAGTCTCGGTGAGTTCTGTATGTGCTTAGTCTTGATGATAAACAAATAAAAATGTACAGAGATAGAATTATAACATCTGTTGTGAATATCTTCAATACTGTCTAATTAAGAATCATAATGTAAATGCTGATTTATAAAGCCTAGTCATAGACAGAAAGGGGTTGTAAGGGTTTGATTCATTCTGTAATTCAAAGAGTTCTCTGGGTGGTATAATTGGAAGTTGGAGCTTCCAGAGGTAGCAGCCTCGTCTGGGTTGAAGCTCAGGAAAAATAAAAGAATGTAAAGAGGAGTTGGAGCTTATCTTTCATTCTTAAGAAGAAGAGTTTTTATTTTTTCCTCATGAAAACATTGTGTCTTGTGTCCGTTGATGTGATTGAATGTTGACTGTTATTTAATTTGATGCTATATGTTGAATGGTTTAAACATATGTCCATAATAAATTTGAAACATCATTTAAAAAGAAGCACTTTGGTATGTAACTGATTCACCCCCCCCTCTCAGTTACTTTAATACGTCCAACATATAGTGCACACATATCCCCTTTTCATGATGATTTAGATGCAAGGTTTCAGATTGTTGATTATAGCATGGACATGGAATATATGGAAACTTTTTGGGATCCCATCTATGACACTTATAGTGATGCATCTATCAATACAATTGTATATTTGTATCCTTTGGAACAACCAAACATAAATGAGGAATTGTGACCATATGCCTATATTTATAAAGTTGATTTAAGGCATCATGTTGAGCACATTTTGCATATTTGTTTCAACAATCTCCTCTAATTTTAGGGTTATTTTTGGGGAAACAAATTAGGGTGATTTCTAACTATATTTGAATGGTTTTGATTTAGTTTTTTTTTCGATTTGGAGCAAGTTTATGGGCCTAAAAATACAGAAATTTTCCAACCATATTTTGTGTCTTGTATTTGTCATATCATGCCTATTTTTAACTGGTAAAGGATGATCTAGGGGTTGAAAATTGTATGGTACAACATTGTTTTCATGATATAATTTTCCATCCATCTAATTCTTTCATTTATTTTATTTTTGGGAATGTACTCTCAACTTGGAAATGTGATTTTAATGTGGAAATTTCTTTAAGGTAGCAAGATATTAGTTTGGAGCTTCATTGCATATATTTTCAAGCCCCGAATTTAAGTCTTAAGTTTTGTTATATGTCTAAAAATTCATGTCATATATTATGCTCATCTAATGTGGAGAATTTCCTTGAGAAGTCTTGAATATTTAAAGAACCCCTTAAGCCCTTGTTGCTTGAGGGGGTAATTTATGATGATGATTGGTTGATCCATGATGTCCATGCTTGTATTAATCCTATCAAATCTTGGATAGAGGACCCTTGTAATGGTGTAGTCCTTTCTTGTCATTATTTTGTTTCCCTTGGCCTTGTCCACAAGCAAATTTCATATTTTGGCTTACATATAATGGATATTATAGCTTGTATTTATGTGGCATTTGATGTATCCTTATTTTGGTTGGTGATCAAGAACAAGGGAATATGCCATGGCCTTGATGATATCAGCACATGGTTACATTGGGTTTATGATTTCACCTGACATTTACTTCATTTGATGCTTAGATTAGGGTAGGATAAATAAACTTGTCAAACCTTTAGAGTAGAGTAGAATTCACTTTGTATCGATGGTTTCTTTTGTTGTAAACCCAAACTTGATGTAAAAACTATTGGATGTGATGTGGTGTTAATGGATGCTTAGGTTATCCATCCCACTATATGGATTTTGGTTTTTATATTTTGGGATAACAATTTTTATCAGGTAATGTTGAGATTCTAAGGTTCTCTTACACTCTTGAGATGAGCACATGACCCACAGTTGGAGCCAGATGTTGCTCCCCATTTTGCATGGGTGTCAAAATGTGATTTCTATCACATTCCCAACATGGATTACAAGTTGATAGAGCTTTTGGATGTCCTATATTCCTTCGTGATAGATTTGTTTGCTTCGTTATTATGATGAAACCCTAGTGTTAATGGTGCACTAACATATGGATGTTCATGATGGGTTAGAGTTGATATTTATATGATGTATTTTGAAGGCCTATCTTAGCATAGCACTCTAGGTCATGACACATGGATTACACTTAAGGAACTTTGTTTCCAATTTTCCATAGAGCACCTTCCTTGTAGCACTTATTTGATTATGTGGAGACCTTTCTCTTCTCTAACATTCTTGATTTTTATCACATGGATGAATTCATAACACTATTGGGTACCATATTTGTTTGAGAACCCTCTTGTTTTATCCATATTTGGGCCATGGGGACATATTATTGGATTGTAGACAGGGGTTGTTCCCTCCTTCATGGTGATGGTTATTTATCATGGATACTCTCTCGTTAGTTTTGAGGCTTCTATCATGGATTGATGGTCTCCTTTTTTTCATGGATTTATGAATTGGCATCAAGGTTGGGTCACTTAATATATGGACATAATTTATGTGTATATTCATTCCTTACTTTTATGAGTTACTATGCATGGAGGTTGTTATGTGTATATTCATTACACATATGTTCAGGTTCCCCACTTGTTAGAGTATTGCACATAGATATATTCATTGGTTACGGGATTGATCCCTTGATGTATAGAAGAAACCTCTTGCACTTATTGAAATATTATAAATTCATTGGTTTTCATTTAATGAGTACGCACTATTTGGAGTGTTGTTTACACAGTTGTTTAAGCCAATTTTCATAGGATTTTTTGAAGGGATGTCATAGCTTCAAGAGAAATTATATTTTGATAGTTGCCCATAATTGCTCCAAATGTAAATCATTAGATGCATAGTGTCAATGAGATTTCTAAAAAGTGGTTATAATAGAAAATACAATAGATGTTAAGAAAGTTATAATTCTATAACTATTGTTTAAATATACACCATATTTTTGTCTCCTGTAACTTTTGGATTCTTTTTCGTGGAGAGCTTTCACCACATTTTGATTCCATTTTCTTAGATTTCACCTCTTGGAGATATTTGGAGGATAGGACATGGAATTTTCTTGTCATATTTCACACTTGATTGTTTTAGGAACCCTCCTCTTGGAGGGTTGTTTACACACTTGTTTAGGGCATTTTTCATAGGATATTTTTGGAGGGATGTCATAGCTTCAAGGTAAATTATATTTTGATAGTTGCCCATAATTGTTCCAAATGTACATAATTATATGCCTAGTGTCCATGACATTTATAAAAATTGGTTATAATATAAAATCCAATAAATTTTAAGAAAGTTAGAATTATATAACTATTTTTTAAATATACACACCGTAGTTTTTGTCTCATATGACTTTTGGAGTCTTTTTCATGGAGAGATTTCACCACATTTTGAGGCCATTTTCTTAGATTGCACCTCTTGGAGATATTTGGAGGATAGGACATGGAATTTTATTGTCATCTTTCACACTTGATTGGTGTAGGAACCCTCCTCTTTGGGACTTATCTCTCTTGAATATTTCACTTATGGAGTTGATGACCTCATTTTGTCGATTTTGTTAGATTTTGTTGCAATATTTTGTTTTGTTTATTCCATCCTAGGATAAATTTAAGGTTTTAACCTAGTTTAACCATATTTTATTGTAGAAGGAGATAGAGATACAACCTATATAAGGTATGGCTCTACTCTCATTCATTCTTCATGGTTGAATTTTTGGAGTTTTGTCTCTCTTGATATTAAATGATACATATTTTATTGGAGTAGATCTTGTTGTAAGGGTTCCCTTCTTTCTTATGTGTGGCACAGTGGAACTTTGATCTTGCTTGGAGCTTCATGGTTGTAAGTTGTATTAGGATGTTTACAATGTCATTTCTATGATTTTCCTCGGGCCATTGGAAGGGTAATACTACCTTTCTAGAAGAAAGGGGATTTAAGCTAATATTTATTTCATCTTTTCTTTGCATGTTTGTTTATACAAGAGATATGTGTTGTATCTTTACCTTGATTTGGATTGTGTAACCATAAAATTTTATTTATAGAGTGGATCCCCATTAGCTTGAAAGGAAGGGAATTATTTATTTGATTATTTCGCTTGTAAACCTTAATTCACCTTCAAATTCATCTAGTAAAGGTTGGGTTAGCTCATACGCTTATACTCTCTCGATGACATGTTAAGAAAGGAACTCTTAATTGGAGATTCTTTGACTCAATTTTCCATTGATTGGATTGATACTATTCCTTGTACTGATCCCTCTTGTCCTCCTATCACCTCTTTTATCTTATACTTGAAAAATGTTTTCTAGAGATACTCTCCACATCACCATGAGTTTTATTGCTTATATCCCTAGTAATCATATATTAGGTATTCCTTGCTTATGTTGGATAATATCTAGCCAAAAGTGTAAAGAGAGTTAGTGTGGTGACATTGGCATCCCCTCTTGAATTCCCATTTATCTAGTATTTCTTCTTTTGGACTTTAATGACACATGCTAGTTGGAGAGGTAAAAATTGGAGCAAGTGAAAAAATTAACTTTTGCAATTGGGACTTAAAGTAATACAATTGGATCATCACAAGAACAAATTCTCACTCAAATTATGGCTTAGCCATACCAATAATTGGTAGTGAAATAGGAGGCATTGGCCAAGTTGCAGGTATTTCTCCAAGACAATAGGGAAACACACATACCTCCCATTGTCACCACATAATCCAACACTATGATTAAGAAAATCATGCTAATATCACCCTCCAAGGACATTTCAAAATCTATTTTGGAATATATATTACTGCTTTGGATATGTGCTTTACTACGATTTGTTTTCCGTCATTTGCACCTTTAACTGTTGTTAAGAAAATTGTCCATGCTTGCTATTACATATGCAATTTTGAATCATTCTTTAAAAAGTAAACACATAAATTGTATAGGTGAGATGTATGGTTAAATGCAGGCTTATATCTTTGTCTCAATTCATAGTTATTTTACTGTAGCCATAAGATTTTGAGGAAGGTATTGTTTCTATTTTGCAAGTATTCAAGTGAAGTAGTTGAAGGTATGGAATTCAAAGTTGAAGGGTTACTAAAATATTGGACCAACCTAAATAAGAAAGGTACACAATTTTGATTTCCAATTCCTACTTTCATTATATCCAAACCGTATGTTGGAAATAAGTGCTTGCTAAGAAGATAGAAACGTTGGGAATATGTGATGTTAAAAATACAAACATTCACATATTTGTAACCCCTAGTACAATTTTGCAATTTATATTTAGTACAAAGAAGCTTGAGAGTGCTCATATCTAACTACTCAGTCTCGAGAGTCTCTACAAACAAGGCACAAGCTAAGATACTAAAGGGGACATAGCATAATGAAACCTAATTCTCCAAACATATATATTATCGCCCCCCCCTCCTACTTTACAAATGGAATATATGATCCTAAGTATAATCAAAGAGGCAGTTGCTTGTAAATCATAAAAATTAAAAATTCTTTCTTTGTGTTTTGTGAAAAACCAAAACAAGGAAACTATAATCTTCTCCAATTTATAAGTCGAAAAATATGAAGTTGTGCCAAAGAAGAATGAGGATTTTTGTTGACTAGTGAATGAAATATCAGGATTATACCAGGTTCCATTGCATGCAAGGTCCATCCATTGTTGAATATAACATTAATCCCAAGAGGAGTAAAATATCTCACTATCAAACTTCCCATCAAAGCGAGAAGCTAAGAAAGGGATGCCGAAAAGCTGAATTGAGAGCTCCCATGTCTTCTCTATGTTTTTATTATAAATTTTATCCATAATGTAATCAAACCATAAAGGGTTAGAAGGAGGCTCCAACATAAATCTACAAAAACATGGCTCCCAAATATTGATACTATCAAATTAAACTCCTATTAAAGGCATTAAAGTTACAGATCTAGAAAAATAAATCAGATTTGAGAGTAGTGTTTGTTCCCCTTGATTTGATGGATGAAAATCGCTAACAAATCAATGATTGTTTCTGATATTGTCCCATGTATGTGGCAGTCATGAAAATACACATTTGTGCAAATAATATTTGAGAATAGGGTTTGGTCCCCTTGATTTGATGGATGAAAATATCTACCACATATTAGTGATTGTTTCTACTGCTGTCCCGACTGCCAAGTATGTGGAATTCATGAAAATGCATATTTGTGTTGATTTTTAATGTGTAAAGAAGGTACTCTAGCTGAAGATGAAATGGTTGGAAATTTTCTTTATGGATCATTAATTCATGATAATTGTCCTACTTATGCAACAATAGATTTTCCCCTTTGCTGAAAAATATATGGTTGTTGATCAATAGAAGACGATCAATTGCATAGCTAAACATACTTTGGCTGTCCAAAAACAAGAGACACACGATTTGAATCTTCAACCCTAAAATTTATTTGTGTGTTGTAGATGTGATCTTCATGAAAATTCCACCAATCACTATCCCATATATGTCTATCAATCCATAAAAAAAGTGTAAATATCATTGTGGTTTTGTTGGTCACTTTCTCCATCACAAAAGTTAATGTAACCATCTGAAATTTCTTGATCATCCAAGGGTTTTTCTGCAATAACTATCCTCTTCAAATCATAAAAAAATCCATCATCAAATTCAGAAATTTGAAATGGAGTGTAGCTTACCAAACCCTTGTCTTCAAAGGACGATGTAGTGGGTGTTTGAATGTCTTCATTAGAATCTTGACCACCAAGTGCTTTTTCATGAAGTGCTTCCACAAGTTCTTTAATATCTTCAACAAGAAGATCTGCAACATTATGTGCCAATGGCTCTTGTGATGGAGTAGGTTGATCTTCCATCAAGGACCACTTATCATCAATCTTTACATAACCACATATTCTTTTCAAAATATCAGCGAAAGCAGTTAAATTTTTAATTCCTCGACTCAAACTTGTAGTTCAACCAATAAATCCCTAGTTATAGAAACCTTGGGCCATGGATTATTCCTAAATTTCTTCCAATTATAGCCATCAAGGCATATAGCTTATATTAAAACTACAAAACCACCTAAGCATGGCATTATTTCCACCTTTGTTGGCTGCACTCTTTTATAACAATTTTGCAAAGTGCTTACTACTTATTTTGGAATCTGGATAAGCCTATAATCTATCAGAGTATATGGTATTTCATGATGTTAACAGATGAAGGTCTAGACTCTATGTAGCTAAGCACATCTAGTAACAATTGATTTTTTACTGTTATTTGTGCTTTTTAGGTAGCTATTTCACTCATAGCAAGCATCTATTTTATATATTAGAGGCTCAAGAATAGTTTAAGGGTTTGCTTATATGGGTGAATATTCTATGCTTTTTGGTTGCAAATATGTTATATTTTTCAACAACTTCCTTACTGAACTATTGGAATTCATGTCGTTGAATTTTTAATTGTTGCACTCATACAGACTTGGTCCATTTGTTGGTTCCTGGGTGTTGGGTTCATTCCTAATGGCATCAATGTTTCCACCTGTAATTAAAGGAGCAAGGAGTTTAGAAGTGACAACATGTCTTATATCTTATTTTTTCCTCTTAATTTCATCAACGTATGTGAAATAGAAACCAATAAAATCTTGCAGACATCAGAGGCTTATCAAATTTGCAATTTTGTTATAAATGAGTTTGATTTGTTATTCCTAGCAATAAACTTGCATTTAAGTTGAACAATAAGCAAAAATGGCACGCCAGCTAGTTATCATGTTTTTATTTTGTTCCCGCTCAACTATTATGTATTGTGATGGATTATGATGCAAAACATTTCCAAAGATCGTTCAATTACTTTGAGGAACTAGCTTTAATTTTTGGCTTTATGCTTTTCATTGAATATTGCATACATCTTACACATACTTGCTTGGAGCTAAACATGTAACGTATGTGTGTGCATTTGAAACCTTTCCATGGAACTCAACCATTAAACAACATACAACTTGTAACTTAAGAGCAATTTGCAAATCTTGCATAATTATGTTTTGATTAGAGACTTTTTAAAACAGACTCAAAACAATGATTTAATGTGGAAAATTGAGATGTAAAAGAACTGTCAGAGATGTGCATTTAAAAATTCTCAGTAACAAGGATGGTGGGTCTCAGAATGGATTCCTTCCATAGATATAACAAACATGGTTGAATGAATTTCATATTTACAGGTTGTCTTGATGCACTGTAAAGTCCACCTCGGTGCAACCTTTTATTGCATGATTTGTTTTCTTTTGTTTGTAAGATCGGGACAGCTTGTGTTTTTATGTTATTGTAGAGTAAATATTTTGCAAGAAGTGTGAATTGTGTTTTCCCTTTGGAAAATATTTAAAATATGAAAATTCACAATTGATTAAAGGGAGTTTTTCCTCTGATTAATGGTTATGATCGAGCAATGAATCTGTTTCAAGTGTAGAATATATTGGTTTTACCATTTCCAAAAAAAACTTACTTTGCTAGAGTCCAAAAACAATTGAAGGAATAATATACTATAATTTTATTAATGTCCAACCGCTGGCCACAAATAGGTCAAAGGAACTGCTAATTGCAACCATGTCAACTACAAGTGGGAGTGCATAGGTTGTTTGCATAAATCATATAAAATAATGACAAACACAAATCTAAAACTATGCTAGATAAGATCTAGTATATGGCGATGAAGCAAAATAATAGAGCAGTATAGTAGAAACACGAAAGTACTGCTGAGAACCCAATATGTCCATCTTGGATGAAATGTCCTGAAAGAGGTATTGAAAGCACTAGAACTTAAAGAGAGTGATGGGTCCATAACCTTTGTTGATTCAAGGATGGAGGGGTTTACTCAAGCCAAACATGGGCCCAAAAAATTGAACACTTAAGTATGTGTAGGTAGTAGTGATTTCGGTCTCCAAACCGTGAAAGTAAGAATGATACTTTGAGAGGAAATTCCTCATCCCGTTGATGATCGCAACTTTGGTTTTTGCACAGGTTGACCATTTCTTAATGAAGATCACAAAAACTAGATAAGGCATAATGTTGTTTCTGTAATTCCTTGGGGGTTGATGATAAGAGGATCATGCCATTGACAAAAATAAGAATGGAGATCAAGTCTTAGTGAAGGAGGCATTTGTCCCTAGGTTGTATATGCTCATGGGGACAATACTCCCAACTTATCTATGTAAATCGAAAACAATGTAGGTAAAAGAGGACATCCTTTCTTCACCCTAATGGTATTCCCAATAAAGTTTGAAATTTCATGATTTGCATGGATCCAACCAAGTACAAAATCATAGAGGTGCAAGATAGTTGTGATAAGGAACTTTGATATGCCAATGTTTCCAAATGTTTGGAATAGGGCCTTTCTCAAGATCTACTTGAACACCCTTTAAAATTCAACACAACAACATAACTTTCGAAGAGTAGTTACCATCCACTTCAAAGCTAGCTTGAAGTGTGAGGATGTGATTAGTCTATGATTCCACATTGAACCTTTCCTTTCCTGTAGCCCAAAAATGTCTCCTCTCAAGCTCCTCAAATGACTGGAGATGAATAGTACTGGTGTAGAGCTTAGAGAAACTATGTCCTACCATTATTGTCAAATAATTATTCATATTTTCCCTAGCCCTTAATTTGTGGATTGGGTGAATAGTGCGGTGGTGAATTTTCCCTAGAGGGAGTATCAGAATTAACAGGCATCACCAACTGAACCATGAACACTTTAGGAACAAATGGTGTCCTCTCTACAAAGTTGTAAGCAATGATAACTTAGGTAGCTTGTAGTGGTCTTGGTGGGTCTCAAGTGGGTTTTTTGTAAAAAATAGAATATTTGATGGTTTGAGTGCATCGTAAATTGAGCCAAGGAAGTCTAAAAGATTCCGTTATAGTTCTAGAATCTAATGGAAACCTCACTCTCATCTCAACAAAGTATCATTTCGTGGACCTTTCTTGGGTCCATCCAAGGGGGGGAATCTATATAACTACATTGAGGTCTCTAATTAACAACCCATTTGTTGGTATTTGGAGTTGCAACTACTTGTTCCTGACATTGTTTGACCTTTAGCAAGTTGTTCTCTAGTGAAGTCAACATCAATAAAAATCACACGAGGGAGGGAGTAGAGATTCCACTTATCCCTAAGGGAATTTATTATATCTCTCTATTCTCCAAAATGGAGGAAAAGAGACAAACCACACATTTTCCATGGTTGAGTTAGGGAGCCTTAGGGTGTCTTGAAGAAAATAAACCCTTGTTTGCATTGAATTTGGAGGTGGAGATGAGGGTGTTGGATGCCACCTGACCTTCATGTTAAGTTCTTGGACCAATATGGTACACTCCTCTAGGATTTTGGACTCAACATATTCTTCAACTTCTATTTGTTAGCGTGACTTACTCCTACCTTGAACTACATGAACCCAAGAATTGAGGGTTCCTTGTTTCATGTTGGAATGAAATGAAGCAAATGAGGAATGATAATTACAATGTACAATGTCTTTGTGAAGAGAGGAGGTCACGATCAACAATGATAACTCCTTATTTAGAAATATGTAGGAGATGGGTATAGTTAGTCACAGGATATATGTATTTATTTTTTTAAATATTCAATAGATTCGTTGGTTATCCGACGGTTGTTTCCATAAAATATGACAACATTACCATACCTCTGACAGATAACGTTGTTGGTTATCATACGATCACTTCCATAAAATCCGACGACATCACCATACCATCGATGGATAACTTTTTCAATTATCCAATGACCACTTGCATAAGATCCAATGGCAATGCCATAACTCTTAAGGGCAACAACATCGAATTTTTGATGAAGCCTTACAAATAATCCTATCTCCTATGTAGTGAAAGGTGTCGTATTTCCGATCTCCAATTCATCATATTTCTGATGGCCTATTCAATGAAAATTGGTGGATATTCGACAAAAATATTAAAAGAGTAGTTATCAGAAAGATTATTTCTGACAGCTTATGCAGTGAAAATTGGTGGATATCTGATGGACCTATGTCAGACATCAGACGTGTTCATTTTATTATCAGATATCCACCGAAGTGAAACCGGTGTTTAAAAAAGAAGATGATTGTCAAATGGTCAAGAACATGATGTCGGAAATTAGACATCTATCTCGTCGGATTTTGGATTAAAAAATACTAAAGTCAACAACAATTCTTATAGTCATAGAACAATGCTTGGAAGGAGAACAAATGAACTATTCGATGTTCCTATTGAATGAGTTCTTGGATGACAAAAATATTAAAAGAGTAGTTATCGAAAAGAGTATTTCTAACAGCCTATGCAGTGAAAATTGGTGGATATTTGATGGATCTATGTCAGACATCAGACGTGTTCATTTTATTCTCAGATATCCATCGAAGTGCAACCGGTGTTTAAAAAAGAAGATACTTGTCAAATGGTTGAGAACATGATGTCGAAAATCATACAT
The DNA here is from genome assembly GCA_001517045.1 of Pseudotsuga menziesii. Lineage (NCBI taxonomy): Eukaryota > Viridiplantae > Streptophyta > Pinopsida > Pinales > Pinaceae > Pseudotsuga > Pseudotsuga menziesii. The sequence continues at coordinate 79,824 of LPNX010107344.1, forward strand.
CTATCCCGTCAGATTTTGGATTAAAAAATGCTAAAGTCAACAACAATTCTTACAGTCGTAAAACAATGCTTGGAAGGAGAACAAATGAACTAGTTGATGTTCCTATTGTGTCAAAACCCCAAAATTTTCTGAAAAATTTAAAATTTTCAAAATACAGATAAATTTCATAAGTGCAGTCACTAATTGTTTAATTAGTTATATGTTACTGGATTCATTATCTGAATTATCTTTAATTATGTTTATCTTTATAGAACAGTTTCTTTTTAGTTTACTGACTTTTTTTTTTCTTTTTTCTTGCGACCACAAGGTGGATTTGTCATGAAAAAATATTGGGCTTACTTAACTTTTGAGCTAACGCATAAGTTTTTCCTTCTCTTACAGATTTACAGGTAAGAGGTTCGGGTGCTGCTTATCAAAATTCTAAAGTATTCGAAATAAATTCGTCGCACAAAATTTAATTCAGTAGAAGAATATACATGCTAGTCAGTTTCCAAAGTTTATCGAGGTAAAGCATTAAACTGTTCTTCTTTTTAAGATGTTATGGAAAGAGATTTGATTCTACTAGTATTGACGACAGCTATTTTCCTTCTTGAAGGCGTGATTTAATATTCTTACCGAGTACTAAACTCTTTGATGTTTATACTAATCGTCAAGTGTAAAATGCTTTAAGTATTTCTTTACAAGCACAGTAAATATGGTAGAATTATAAAGTCGAAGGTCTAATTCAAAATGTTTATAAATACTGGTTTACGTTATGATTGAATTGGCTGCTTCGCAGTGTAAAATGATAAGGAGTTTATGTACCAAACTTCCATTTCAATTACTTCCATTTATAAAATAAAATTAAAAGAACTAACTAGGTACTGCGTTTATTTAAATCTTAGAAGGTATAGGTTGGCAGTTGTATATTTTCGTTTATGCTTAGCTAGATAGAACAGAAATGAACGAATGACATACATTACTATCCATAAATAGATTCTGATACCAAAAAGACTATCTATATAAGTAAATCAAGATTCTAGCTATTATTTCTTTTAATTGATTATTATACAAACAATAGTTAAAAACTAGAAAGAAGTAGACTGTAAAGTTGCAAAGCATCTCCATTAGCTTAACCCTACTCTAGTTTAACTATTATACTCTTATCTTAAATTCAAATAAGCAATAAGATTTATGAAAGTAAATACTGTATCCAGAACTATTTTATCTACCCACACATACTACTGTCAGTAAATAGTATAGCTTCTTTCTCTGTATTTAATAAACTGAAAATCTCTATCTAGGTTTAACACTACTCCTAGTACAAGGATATCTCTTCTGATAAACCAATAAAAGAAAATAATCTATAATTCCATTGACATTCTATTCTGTATTTTCATCATACTATCTTTATTTATAATTTCACCCCTGTGCTGGAGTACGGTCTGGATCACTTTAGATGAGGAAAACCACAGGCAGGCTTTCAATTCTCATCAAAAGATTCTGTTACTAAACAAACTAAGAACAATTTCATTACTAAACCATCTAAATCCTTACATCATAAGCTACAAGCATAACATTTAATCATACACAGATATTAAAAAAAAGATTATTAGATGGCAGAACCTGTTCTTGAGCTTGGACAACAACAGCACTGGGAGGCCGTTCCTCCCTACGAACTCCTGGAGAGTGCTCAAACAATGACTCCTCAGGACCCCCGAGCTTGCTCTAGTCTCCCTAGCTGGAACTAGGTCCAACAATAATTAAGTACCAGTCTTCAGACTCAATACAAACAGTGAACTTATCAGTAAGTTCTCTTAGCTAGCATGCTGTATCAGACCAAGTTACTGCAGATTATCTCTCAAACACCTTCCTTACAGTTTTCCCTTTTTTTGCAATTATTTCCTTGAAGAGCATTTCCCTGAATGATTCTTCTCCTGGAAAATATCTGAGCAACCTCAACTCTATTCATTGGGTACTTTTAAAAGATTGCCTAGGTCTTTTTGGGTTAGTTGTCATTTATTGAGCCACCTGCTATGATCCCACTTTCTTGTGGGATCATGACCCGAAATGTAGGGAAGTTGCTACCTGCAACATAGGAAGTATTTGAGGATACTTCCACTTGTCTTTTTCCCTCCACCTAGTTCCTTCCACCAGTTTGACCAGTAACACTCTTATTAACAGCTTTCCCATGTTGTTGTCTCCACTTTTTATTTATTAATAATAAAATATTCAGAATTACATTCCACTTCTTTTGACTCTGCTGAGTCATCAGTTCCTACTTAGCATTAAATTTAACATAATGTCCTAGGAAATCAAATTAAAACAATTAACATTATTTTACAAAATTGGGGTATGTGACATACACACCCCCTTAAAATGTAACATCGTCCTCGATGTTACTTATTCTTCATCCTCTGCAGTCTCCTGGAATAGATTCGAGTATGCCTCTCACATCGTACTTTCCAGTTCCCAGGTAGCCTCTTCAGGACTAAGGTGCTTCCATTGCACCTTCACCTGTCCAATGGTGCGGTTCCGTAGAGTAATTTCCCTCCTCCCGAGGATACAGTCCAGTTCCACCAGAATTTCTCCTTCTGGTTCCACCTGTACAACATTCCAATCAACCACATGAGTAGCATCATGAACATACTTTTTCAAAACAGAGATATGAAAAACATTATGTACTTTCAAGTTAGGTGGTAATGCTAGCTGGTATGCAACCTGACCAATTCTAGATAAAATTTCAAATGGACCACAGTAACGTGGTGCTAACTTTGCACAACTCCCTAGTCTTAGAGAGATTTTCTTTGGCCTTACCTTTATAAATAAATTCTCACCTACCTGGAACTCCTTAGGAGTTATTTTCAAGTCTTCTTGGCTCTTTTGTTAATCATGTGCCACCTTCAAATTTTCCTGCACTTGTTTCACAATTACCTCCATTTCCTTCAATAATTCTGGTCCTAACACCAATCTATCTACTGGATTATTGCAGGAGATAGGAGTGTTGCATTTACATCCATACAAAATTTTAAATGGAATAAACTTAGCTGATGACTGATAGTTATTATTATATACAAACTCTGCTAGATGCAAGTAGTCTTCCCACTTACCTGGCTGATCTTTAACATACATCCTTAATAAATCCTCCAGCACCTGATTCACTCTCCCAGTCTGTCCATCTGTTTGTGGATGGAAGGAGGTGCTGAAATTCAATGTTGTATTTAATCCCTTAAACAAGGACTTTCAAAAATTTCCTGTGAATTTAGGATCCCTGTCTGAAATTATAACTTTCGGTACTCCATGTAACCGAAAAATCTGCTTTAAGAATATGTCAGCTATATTGGCAGCCTTGTAAGTAGTTTTAACAGGAATAAAATGTGCTTCCTTGCTTAAATTGTCAACCACCACCATAATAGAGTCATTTTGATTCTGATTTCTGGGCAGTCCAGTAATAAAATCTAAGCTAATCACTTGCCATTTCCAGCTAGGAATAGGTAAAGGTTGTAGCAAACCAGCTGGATGTTGGTGTTCGGTTTTCACTTGTTGACAATCCAAACATCTAGCAATGTATTAAACTACCTCAACTTTCATATTAGGCCAAAAATATTCTTTTCTCAGCATGGTTACAGTCTTTTGGTAACCTTGATGTCCTGAGTAAGGTGTTTTATGGACTTCGTCTAGAATTAACAACTTAACCTTAGGCACATTAGGCACATACAGTTTATCTTTAAATAATAAAAATCCATTTTCATTTAAACTATAACCTTTTATTAAGCTTTCTGTAGGTTTTTCCTTAGCTGTGATTTGCAATTTCTGATAATTTTCATCTTGTTTTACCCCTTCTTTAAGCTGTTCATTTAAATCAGAAGCATAAGTGTTGATTGCTGCTGTAAAATTCAGTTTTGTGTTTCTGATTAAAGCATCATCCACCTTATTTTCTTTACCCTTTATGTGCTGGATTTCAAAATCATATTCACTTAAGAAGGCTAACCACCTTTCTTGTCTAGCATTTAAGTTAGGCTGATCTAGAATATATTTCAGTCCTTTATTATCAGTCATTAGAATAAATTTCCTGCCTATTAAATGATGTCACCACATTTTTAAGGCATGTATAACAGCCGCAAATTCTAGATCATAAGTTGCGTAATTATTTTCGTGGGTTTTTAACTTCCTGGACTCATAGGCAATGACATGTCCGTCTTGAGTTAGAACACCGCCTAAGCCATCATTACAGGCATCTATGCATACCACGAAATCCTTATTAGGATCTGCTATTCTTAGAATAGGTGCACTTGTCAATAAGGTTTTTAATTTCTTAAAACTTTCTTCACATTTTAAGTTCCAATCAAATTTCTTGACTTTATTTTGCAAGGAAGTGATCGGATTTGCTATTTTTGAGAAGCATTCAATGAATCTCCGGTAATAACCGGTAATTCCCATGAATGACCTAACATCTGTTACATCTTTTGGAACCAGCCAATCTTCGATTGCCTAAATCTTTTCAGGATCGACTGAAATCCCTTCCTTAGTCACTACGTGACCTAAGTACTAGATTTCATCCTTAAAGAAGTCACACTTGCTAAACTTCGCGAAGAGTTGTTGTTCTCGCAACTCTTGTAATACTATCTTTAGGTGTTCTTTATGTTATTCTTCCATTTTAAAGTAAATTAAGATGTCGTCGATAAACATGACAACAAATTTATCTAAGTATTTATGCATTATATTATTCATTAAGCACATAAAGACAGATGGGGCATTGGTAATCCCAAATGGTATTACGACAAACTCGTAGTGTCCATACCTTGTTCTAAAGGCTGTCTTAAAGATATCTTCGTCTTTGATTCTTATCTGATGATATCCTGACCTCAAGTCTATCTTTGAGAACACCATAGCTCCATGTAGTTGATCAAACAGATCATCTATGCGGGGCAACAGATATCTGTTTTTAATAGTCATCTTGTTTAGCTGACGGTAGTCTATGCATAGTTGCATAGTTCGGTCTTTCTTTTTGACAAAGATGACCAGTGCTCCCCAAGGAGACACACTAGGTCGAATGTACATTTTATATATTAACTCTTTTAGTTGTGATTTTAGCTCATTAATTTCTAAAATATTCATTCGATACGGGGCTTTTGAGCTAGGTACCGCACCCGGTACCAGCTCAATAGTGAAATCCAGTTCCCTCCTTGGAGGTAATCCTAGAATTTCTTCTGGGAATACATCAGTAAATTCTTTTAAAACAGGAATATCTTCTATTTTTAACTTATCTTTTTTAGATTTACTTGCCTCATCTGTAATAGTTACAGCATAAGCTTTACATCCTTTTCTAACAGCTCTCTTAAGTTGTAAAGTAGAAATCTGTCTAATTACAGTTTTTCTAGGATACCCTTAACATTTACTGGTTATTCGTTACTATTTAAGCACATGAAAGTTTTATCGTAACAATTTAAAACTACCTTATGCTTCTCTAACCAATCCATGCCAATTAGTAAATCATATGAGCCAAGTGGAAAAACATTAAGCTTAACTGTAGTTTTAAATTCATCCATAAGTAAAGCACATTCTTTCACATAAAAAGTTACTTTTCTTTTTGCCCCAGTGGCTAATTGAACTAACCAGGAATTATCAAACTTATCGACAGACAACTTACATTTTTCCACTATCTGAGGTGCAATGTAACTAAGACTAGCTCCTGGATCGATTAAAATGGTTACAGGGGTTTGATTAATCATACCTTCCACTTCCACCATGGAAGTCTGATAGTCAGCTTGGCAGTTCTCCAAAGCTGCATTTATTCTGGGCATAGTCCTCGCTAGTTCTCCAACGGTGATTTCCTCCTGCACAGTATGAATATTGCTGACTGACTTTTTCCGGTTTGGGCAGACCGAGGCATAGTGCAGGCCATTACATTCCCAACACTTAACAGGCTCCTTACATTCAAAACTCTTGGTAAAATTCCCATGGTTATTTGCAGCTTCCTTGCCCTTAAAATTATTTGAATTATTGGAGGTACCATTTCTATTTCCCTGGAAATTCTTATTGTTAGAATAATTTTTATTCTTATTATTCTTGAAATTCCTTTGGGGTACAAATTCCTTCTTCTTAAACTCGGGCTGATTGTTGTTTTTCTTAGCCTTCAAATTGGCTAAACCTTCTTTCTTCCTGTTTTGCTCAAAACAGAAATTAGCCTTCCTCATGGCTTCCTCTAGAGTCTTCGGGTTATCATACTCAATTTTGTCCTTGATGTGATATGGTAGATAGCTGAAAAATCGCTGCACTTTAGGTTTCTCGTCTACTAGGTAAGGTACATACCTAAACAAGCTTAAGAATTTACTGTTCAAATCCTTCATAGTCATTGAACCTAACTTCAATTCGTAAAATTCTTTAGCTCTTTCTTCGTAATATTGCTTGGACAAAAATTTCTTCTTGAAGTACCTTTTAAAGGTCCTCCAATTAACTTCTTTTTCCCTGATACCCTTGACTCTCTTCAGATCTTGCCACCATATGTCTTCTTTTCCGGAGAGATTATATATTGCCATTCTTGCCTTCAGCTGATTTGAATAATTGTATATATGAAAATACTTCCTCATCCCGGATAACCAGGACTCTGCTTCTTTCCCTTTTTCGGTCTCTCCATTAAAAGTTGGGGGCTTTATATTTTTAAACTCCCCTGAAATTTCCTCATATGGTCTGTATTTCTTCTTTCTTTCATACAACTCAGCCTCACTATTGTCACTAGTAGTATGGTAACTTTGTCGTTCACCGAACCCTTCAGATGATGAACTGCTTTCAGTTTTCACCAGCTTCATCTTTTTAGATCTTCTTTTATGACTAACATCCTCAGATTCTGATTTTCTGCTCCTTCCATCAGTTTGGAACTTTTCCATTAAAATTTGGTTCAACTCTTCCTGAGCCTTCAAAATCCTCTCATTCTCCTTCTTGACTTATTCCATTTTAGTCTTCAAATATTTTACAGTCTGCAACAGCTCTAAGGAGTGGGAAGTCACCTATTCTAACATAGGTTCTTTGGGCAATTGTCTTGTTTCTGTATCTGGAGACTCCTCCCGAGCATACTCTCCTAGCATCTCCATACCTATTCTTTTAAATTTTAGAAAAAAAAGAATTTTTCTGTTCTTTACATAAAACAGAATATATGTTAGTATATTATTTTACTTTACTATTCTACGGAAGCTAGTTGGGCTGCATCAAGGCCTAGTGTTTGAACCTAGCTCTGATACCACATGTCAAAACCCCAAAATTTTCTGAAAATTTTAAAATTTTCAAAATACAGATAAATTTCATAAGTGCAGTCACTAATTGTTTAATTAGTTATATGTTACTGGATTCATTATCTGAATTATATTTTGATTATGTTTATCTTTATAGAACAGTTTCTTTTTAGTTTACTGACTTGTTTTTTTTTTTTCTTGCGACCACAAGGTGGAACTGTCATGAAAAAATCTGGGTTTACTTAGCTTCCGAGCTAACGCAGAAGTTTTTCCTTCTCTTACAGATTTACAAGTAAGAGGTTCGGGTGTTGCTTATCAAAATTCTAAAGTATTCAAAATAAATTCGCCGCACAAAATTTAATTCAGTAGAAGAATATACATGCTAGTCAGTTTCCAAAGTTTATCGAGGTAAAGCATTAAACTGTTCTTCTTTTTAAGATGTTATGGAAGGAGATTTGATTCTACTAGTATTAACGACAGCTGTTTTGCTTCTTGAAGGCATGATTTAATATTCTTACTGACTACTAAACTATTTGATGTTTATACTAATCGTCAAGTGTAAAATGCTTTAAGTATTTCTTTACAAGCACAGTAAATATGGCAGAATTATAAAGTCGAAGGTCTAATTCAAAATGTTTATAAATACTGGTTTACGTCATGATTGAATTGGCTGCTTCACAATGTAAAATGATAAGGAGTTTATGTACCAAACTTCCATTTCCATTACTTCGAAGTTTAAAGGGCTTACTACTTTAATACAAGCTACCTTTGAAGATTTACATTAGTGTTTAATGACCTGAAATTATCTACACATAATTTGCTTGGGAACTATATCTATTTTAAGATCAAAATGTCGTTAATAGTTAGATGCTAAGCTCCTTGAACATTTTAAGACTTACTATACTTAATTACTAACTTTATTAGTTTAATAACTATACCATCAAGCAATTGAGATTAACTTGATTAAAAAGGTATTTATCAAGAATGATTCTATAACTCCCTTCATAACCTTCTATAGTATACATTCAGATTAGAATTATAGCTATTGATTGAGTTATTACTTTACATTGTACAAAGAAAGTGCAAGGGGTGAACACAAGGGGTCCAAGAATAAACCATAATCACGATCAGTTTATAGCTTAACTTGATTTTTATAGTTTTATAACCTCTACACAAATGTCTCCTTTACTTTCATTTATGAACTAAGGTAAGTATTTTACATAGCATCGAGAGAAGGTTTATAAAAAGGGACGCGCCATGATAAACTATTATTTCCCTTCGCTCTAATATTTACCAATGAACATTATAAGCCTCTAAATGTATATATGCTAGATCTCACAAAGGATAAGGATGCACGTTAATATACATTCGAAACATCGTTCTAAGGTTTTCGTGGTTGAATTTTATATTGTGCAGGTGGGTTGACAAAAGGTGCAACGAACCTTATAGGAATTTCCTTTGTATGATTCGGATTACAATCATTGGAAACTTGCTCTTTGTAAACTATAATGTTCCTACCCACTGCATGCCAATTATTAAAGTGTTAACGTGGCCTCGTCATAGCCAAGTGTTGGAGGTTTAAAGGGTAGTCTCAAACCCTAGTTTGACATTCCTTCGTTGCCTTCGGGCCTCTGGCCGCTCTGCAAAAACCTTCATGTCGGCACCATCGCTTGCACTATCTGTTAGCAGTCAATTTGCTGGTTATACTCTTCATGGGTTCGTCCAACGCACTGTAAAGAATTGCTGTAAGCAAAAGTTTGTTTGTTTGTGCGTTGGTCAGTGATTTTTCTTTAGGGTTTCACCATCTTACACGCTCAGTCCTGAACTCTTTTAACTGTGAAGAGTCTTGACTTTAGCTTGGTGTTACGAGTCGTGGCCTTTCGACTCAGGGCTGCTGTGCATAGGCTTTTAACGCAGAGTAGTGACTCTAACAGAATTCAATGTGCCGACCTGAGCCTAAATGGTTGCTGTGCTTGCTGTTTTCATTCTCAGTCATGGTCAGTTTCCTGCTGGTTGGTAACCTCCTCCCATCTTACAGTGATGAAGGGTTTCCTTCTCCTCACGCTGGTGGTTGTTCTTCTGGTTATGGGTGGTCTTGCTTCCGTAAAGTTCTAGGTAAGAGCGTTATCCACCCTCCTGTTACACTTCACAGTTTTTAAATTTGAAGTATGTATATTAAATTGTTCACTGGTTTTTAACACTATCGTGCTTCTCTTTTGCAGGGGATGGTTTGTCTCTATCTATGAGGCTGGTGCAAGACTGTGGCGACTTGCTATTGAACGGTAAGCCTGGTTTAACCATGGCATTTTCCTCCTTGTTGTTCCCTTGGGGACAGTCGTGGGTTGGCATTTACGGTCTGTAACCCTCGCGGTTTCCTTGGTTCAATTTAAATGAACCCATTCGCTGTTGTTCAAGAGGTTAAACCTTCGTGTTACAAAATGGGATCTGCGACTGAGGCCGAGACTATGATTTTGGGATTTAATTTATTACTATGTAATATATATATATATATGTTAATGTTGTACAGGTTGTAAAAGCCTTACTTTGCAGATCTTGTTTTAAGCCGAGAGGCATTAAGGAGTTTAGACTCTTTCCTTTATTAACTCCATTGTATACTCTGATTTTGGTAGGGTTTTACCCTGAACTCGATAGTGTAAAACTGTCTATACATTCTTCTTGAAAATATCTTTTCTTTACAGTACAGTACTGAAATTAATTTGATTTATTTATGTTAATATATATTATTTAAGCTCGGCATAATGAGCCTATCTAAGTTCTGTTACTTAGATTCCTGTAATCTAAATTATACTCTGTAAATCATTTAAATTATTAACTGGTAGGGTTTATGTTCATTGTTTTTATTTTTATACTAGTTTACTTTGTTATAAAAGAAATTGTAAAAGATTGTTATGAAATTTCTACCTTTCAAAGATATAAGAACTCCATGAATTTACTGAAGTATTTAAGTATCTCTTGGGTACATCCTTTGAGTACATAAATCATATTCTGATTACTGTTTATTATAATGCGATAAAACATTACTTTATCTATATATTAATACTGTTCTTATCATTATATAATTATTAAGTTTATTTTATGTTTAAAATTAATCACAGAAAGTTAGTATTTTATTACTGTGTTCTTACACTTACTGTTTTAAACACTTTATAGTAGTACTCTTTGTATTTTGCATTGTCTTGTTTATGTTATAAGTTAATATTTATAAAATAAAAGTAAAAGAACTAACTAGGTACTTCGTTTATTGAAATCTTAGAAGGTATAGGTTGGCAGTTGTATATTTTCGTTTATGCTTAGCTAGATAGAACAGAAATGAACAAATGACATACATTACTATCCATAAATAGATTCTGATACCAAATAGAATATCTCTATAATTAAATCAAGATTCTAGCTATTCTTTCTTTCAATTGATTATTATACAAATAGTAGTTAAAAACTGGAAAGAAGTAGACTGTAAAGTTGCAAAACATCTCCATTAGCTTAACCCTAATCTAGTTTAACTATTATACTCTTATCTTAAATTCAAATAAGCAATAAGATTTCTGAAAGTAAATACTGTATCCAGAACTATTTTATCTACCCACACATACTACTGTCAGTAAATAGTATAGCTTCTTTCTCTGTATTTAATAAACTGACAATCTCTATCCAGGTTTAACACTACTCCTGGTACAAGGATATCTCTTCTGATAAACCAATAAAAGAAAATAATCTATAATTCCATTGACATTCTATTCTGTAGTTTCATCATACTATCTTTATTTATAATTTCACCGCTGTGCTGGAGTACGGTCTGGATCACTCCAAATGAGGAAAAACACAAGTGGGGTTTTAATTCTCATCAAAAGATTCTGTTACTAAACAAACTAAGAACAATTTCATTACTAAACCATTTAAATCCTTACATCATAAGCTACAAACATAACATTTAATCATACACATATATTAAAACAAAGATTATTAGATGGTAGAACCTGTTCTTGAGCTTGGACAACAACAAAAATGGGAGGCCATTCCTCCCTACCAACTCCTGGAGAGCACTCAAACAACGACTCCTCAGGACCCCCGAGCTTGCTCTGGTCTCCTTGGCTAGAAATAGGTGCAGCAATAATCAAGTACCAGTCTTCAGACTCAATACAAACCCTGAACTTATCAGTAATTTCTCTCAGCTAGCATGCTGTATCAGACCAAGTTACTGTAGATTATCTCTCAAACACCTTCCTTACAGTTTTCCCTTTTTCTGCAATGACTTCCTTGAAGAGCGTTCCCCTGAATGATTCTTCTCCTGGAAAATATATGAGCAACCTTACCTCCATTCATTGGGTACTTTTAAAAGATTTCCTAGGTCTTTTTGGGTTAGTTGTCGTTTATTGAGCCACCTGCTCTGATTCCACTTTCTTGGGGAGTCATGACCCCAAATGTAGGGAAGTTTCCACCTGCAACATAGGAAGTATTTGAGGATACTGCCACTTGTCTTTGCCCTCCACCTAGTTTCTTCCACCAGTTTGACCAGTAACACTCTTATTAACAGCTCTCTCATGCTGTTGTCTCCACTTTTTATTTATTAATAATAAAATATTCAGAATTACATTCCATTTCTTTTGACTCTGCTGAGTCATCAGTTCCTACTTAGCATTAAATTTAACATAATGTCTTAGGAAATCAAATTAAAACAATTAACATTATTTTACAAAATTGGGGTATGTGACATATTGAATGAGTTCTTGGATGACTATCATGAAACACAATAAAAAGCTACACATTTTCATTATACTTGGCTGTTAATATGTATCTCTCCAATGGGATTAAAGGATCCAAAATACAGTCAAATTTTTTATAGAAATATGAATCCCTTCTTTGTACCAAGGTATGCAAATGTGTGGTTTACTAACAATCAGCCGAAATAGATAGAAAAAAACATTAATTTATTTCTATACATCGAAGAGATTAGGGATATCATAAATGATACACCATGCATACATCCAAATACAATTGATATATATAAGGGAATTTCACACTTCAATGTAGGGATGTGTCATACCTATATGCAAGCCAAAATGGATCCCCAAAAGCAATGGTAAACTACCATGTTTAGTTGCTATGATGAATAAATTTTGCAAATTATAGATGATTAGGATTCAGTGTGTTGAATTCCACTAACAGAAGAAGAATAGGTCACACAACATAAGCATATTGAACAACAAAACATTCCACCACAGAATAAATACATAGAAGTTGTACAACAATCGATGAAGACTAATAAAAGGATAGAAAAGAGTCAACTTGAAAAATCATCAGAGCAGAAGAGAAAATCAGCCAAACCCACCCTTACTCAGGTTTTAACAGAAGATGATATGGATCAAATTAGCTAGGAGATAAAAAAATCCATTGAGGAAGTCATGGAGAACGTGGGAAAAAAAAAGAAATAGAATATCTTGTGACAAAACAAGAATATATTCTCATAAATATTGAAGAAGATTTTTACACCATGAAGCAACTAATATTGATATCCAAAAAGGAAGGACATATTAGTGTGGGAACACATTAAAGTACAAATTTGCACAGTACTCACACACATTCAATCATGAAGGTTGCAATGGAGCCACAAAAAATATTGAAGATTTAAATTGCAACATTTATATTTCCCACACAATAAATGATGGAAGCAACACTCTCAATAACCCCTATAGAAGTTATTTTGTTGTGCCTACCCATGGGAAAACTGCATGCACCTATTGCACAAGAATTTTGAGGGTGACATGGGGTTGTCACTACTGATTGGTATAAAATCCAAGAAGAAAAGGATGCATTACATTAGGAACATTTGAAAATGGAGAAAGAGAAATTTGTGAAAAAGACATCAAAGTTGAAAAAGAAAGTAGAAGAAACGACCAAAAAAGGTGTTAAGCTGAAAAAGGAAGTGGAAGAAATGCAATAGAAGAAATTAAAACTATAGAAGGCAGTTGAAGATGTATACATTGTGTTTCTAGAAATTCAAATAGACGGAGATACTCCTCCCAAAAAAAAGTGTTGAAGACATGCATGGTCATTCAAGGCCTGCACGCTAAGATCAAGGATCTTGAAGTAAAGAAACAGCCAGGAAGTCCTCCAAAGGTCAGATGAGAGTGTGAAAATAGACAAGAAAGAATGAATATTGTGATTGGAAATATTAGGACCTTGGAGTTAAAGTGTGAAAATTTACATGAAGAAAGTGCTCAGTTATGGAGAAAGTTGGTCGCAAACGAGCAACAAAAGGAAGTAGATCATAGGCTGCAAGTTGCACAAGAATAAGAACAAAATATTTGTGATAGTTTGACTCATATACCAACCATGGAAAATATTAGAAAAATGGGACCATATAAGAAACAATACCCAGAAGTAAGAAGGATCCATGATGAACTCTAGAATATAGCAAACAATATTGAACCATTGTAAGAAGAAGCCTTTTGGATTATAGAACCATTTGTGCATGTACAAGATGAAGACAAGGAAGTGACCAATGAATGTACATAAACCATGAAGTTGTCTACCAGTGAGAAGGTGGAAGTAGCTATTTTGACAAAGAGGAAAAACTGAAGGAGAAATTTGGAGTTACACAAGAAACTATGCAGAAGTTTCCAACAATAGTGCAACCATAAAAGCTAGGAGAAAATATTACTTTTTAATACAAGATGTTGCAAAACATAAAGTCAGGGGGAGAAATTACAAATCTTGTGGAAATACATCCCCTTTCCATTGATGTTAAAGGGGGGTTATACTAAATGATAGGGGAGTACAATTTTTTTATAAGGAACTCAATTTTTTTTGGCCTTGATATCAATGACGAAGGGAGAGATTATTAGAATAATTAATGGTGTCAAAATGTTATAATGTTATGTCATCCTATAAAGTTGACATTGATTTCAAAATGTTATGTCAGCCTATAAAGTTGTTATTAATGTTGAGTCAGCCTTGTGCCATAAAGTATTGAGTTGGCCCAATGAGTGATCAAACACTCATATAAATAAAGGGAAGTGATCTCCCTAGTTTGATGTATCCATCCAACTAAGTATGGATCTTTGAAGTTTCTGCAAATGAAGATGAATTTTTTGGCTGCAAAAATTTGAGTGCGCAAATCTAAGTGTGCAGCATATGCGTAGATGAGGTTGTGAAAAATACATGGAGTCGTAGTAGAGAAGTATGTGTGGTAGAAGTACCGAGGATGTTTGCATAGAACCTAATTATCGTAAAGCACAAAAAAAGGAAATTGAGCATAAAGCGTAGAGTGAATTGTGATCAAGGTGTAGAACAATAAATATATATCTAGGTGGTAGGACAATGCAATGACTACATATTGGTGTCTTCCATAGGTTGGTTCCTGGCATTTAAAGTAGGCACCTGACTACGTAAGTTGGTGCTAGTTGATATGATTTGGTTCTCATAAAACAATTGGTTTTCTCACAGGTTGGTACCTCTAAGACAATAAGTTGGAACTTGAATGAGATTCATTTTTTTGTGTGACTTATGTTATCAAATCTATGACTGGGTGCTCACATTTGTATTGGTGATTGGTGTCTCCCAACATATTTTGTAATAGAAATTATATATATACATATATTGGCCCTGAAAAGGGGCATAAGAAGTAACTTCATGTGCGCAGCCAAGAAATATGTGCGCATGCACGATGGAAGCCAAGGAAGAGCACAAAGGATAAAAAGGGCCCACGAAGACAGGACAAGGAGTGCACAACAAAGGAAAGGCAAGCCCGGACGTGCGCAAAAGGGGAAACGGTAAAAAAGTGACAGATACGGGATCCAGATCATGGCTATATAAGATGGCATAAGCCTGTAGCTACACACGTATGAGAAGATATTTGTAATTCAGGCTGATAGTGCCTCGTTTCAAGTCATGATCAACACAGCTGTAACCAGAGGGGTGGCTGATGGTGACAGTTAACAAACTGCCTGTAATCACCATTAAACCTCAGCATCAACATCACGGAGAAGAGTCAAGTCTTCCTCTGGTATATCCCTACGATGGGTACTGTCAATCCTCTGCTGCTTCTTGTCTGGGAGGTCTAATGAATCCTCATCCTCGTATTCATCCATGGGCTTCTTGCCTCTCCTTTTACTGGCTTGCTCATCGCCCAAAGCCCCACTCGCAGTAGGGTCATTATGGCTGCCCCAAGGCTGATCTTGGGTATTTTCAGGTTCATGCTCTTGGGAGCTATTTGCAGGCTCCTACATATTGGAATTGGTATGAAGCTGGGTTGGATTTGCCAGGGACCCTTCCTGTGGCTCTATCTACTACTCCAATGGCGTCTCATACTGAGTAAGCCATTCCACATGCTAATACTAAATTTCTTGGTCAATATCAGCATTCCTGAGGATGAAAAATGTTGGCGATTCTTACTTGTTGGGGTCCCCACATGGGTGCAAGATGATGTTATGCAGGGCTTCCTAGAATTGAATGAACGGGTATTTTGCAAATGTTGCAGAATTTAGCCGGCACTGTGCATGCACAATTTGCTGAAGCCTTTCCCCTTGTAGGAAGAAGATAATTCCGGCATCAGTCTTGCGCTTATTTTCCTTACGATCCCAAAGGTTTTGATACGATATGCCCCAAAATTCCTCAGGAATATCCATGTGCTGATAGTCCGGTGGTGGAGCCCATACTGCAAAAGAAATTAAAATTAAGAGCCATGAGAAGTGAAACTTAGCTGTAGGCTTCTCTTGTGCGTCTCACGCATCATCCAACAGTTCATTCAGGAGTAACTGGGACCATTTAAGGTGGACACCTTGGGCACATTTCTCTACAAGTTCTACTGCTGTGGCTGTACACTCAACGGGCCTCATCTTGCGTAAGAAAATACTACACAAAATCTTTGTTCCTGCATGGATCGCATCATCCTCAATAGATTTGATGAGGAAGTCCTTTCCATCATGGACAATTTGATACTTAGTCTTCATATTAGCTTTGTCAATCTTTTCGCGGTCATTATGCAAGTATACGGTTGGGTCAAGTCCCTTCTGTGGCAGTCCTATAATGTACGATATCAATTCAACCGTGATCTCGTATGGCTTGTCCATCGAAAGGTAGCCACCATGGAAGCAAACGAGTAGCTGTTTGACATACATTCCCACTGGTCCAGAACAGCCAAAGTGGGGCATAAGAAGTAGATTTAATAACCCAGACTGTTCCAATCCACGTGCATAATCCTTTACAGAGAGATCATATGTATCTTTTATTTCCATGAACCGATCTCTAGAAATGTCGAGCTTCCAAGTATCATAGTCTTCAAAATTTAGTACCTGCATCCTGGGAATGATGGAGTCCTGGGTTTCTGTGCCAACCTGCGGTTTTTGGATTCCCTATAGAATGTTGGGTTCTTCTAGTAGGTCTGGAATGATCACCGTTACTTGCTTGGAACTGGGATTCCTGGGTGATATATAGGGCGACAGCAAGTTCTTCTCTTCTTCAGTGCATTCTACATTCGGTGATACGGGCCAAACCAGGCTGGGTCGATGAGGTTTGGGTAATTTTGTTGTTGGGCTAGATGGACTTGGCTGGGCGTCGTTCAAGGATTGCATAGTGACAAGTACCTGGGCTCCCAGTGGTCGCACTAGCGGTTGGGGTGTAGTTAGCTGTGTAAGCTGGCTCTCTGTTGGGGATGGATGCGGTTTATTGAGCAATGGGTTTTTCATAGTATGCAACCTTGATGCTACTTTTGACTTTTCCTGTGCTTTCTTCATCTTCCGGAGCGGTTATACTAGTTCTCGAGTCCTGCTGTATTATTTGCAATAAGGAAAGTCTTCAGCCGACAGAGATAATTACTGAATATAGTTGATGAGACTTAACATGGACAAAGGAGCATGAATGACCATCTGACAGAGTGAATGGGATTATCCTTTACACGTGTGAACTTCATTACTCTAATGTCAGGGCAGTTAAGGGTACTTTTCCCGATGTCATCCTAAAAGATCGTCGTCCTTCTCCTAGAAGTTGATGCTTTAATGCTGCTTGATTCGCTTAATAGTGCTAAATCCCTTTTTGAATTCCCCCCTATTGTATTGGTTATCAGTGCTTGCTAGCTGTCTTCTTGTTCTGTCACTTTCTGCCAACTGTCACTTCTGTCAATTTTTTTTTTTAATGGAGCCGAGCCGCCCTCATCGTTATAGGGTTTCAACCGACTGCCATTGATCATGCCTGCGACTAGAGTGACATCCATATTATGTAGTTTTACTGCACCTGCCTTAGTAATGTGCATTACTACATATGGAACTAACCAGTGCATTTTAAGCTTATCGGGATGTTTGAGAAATTTACTATCATACATCAAAACAAGTCCACCGACTTGGAATTGATTTGTTGTGATTTGGCGGTCATGCTAAGATTTTTGCCATTGCTTCTCCACATTTTGATGAAAACCAGTGATAAATCGTTCTTCCTCCATTTGGATTAACTAGGCTAACCTTTCTTCTATAACACCCATATCAATCATCTCTGTTATCACATCAATTTGCAGGCTTTGGACAATGTATTCCATGGGTAATAAGGCTTCTTGTCCATAGACTTATCGGAAGGGGGTGTATCCAGTTAGTCTTTTATAGGTTGTTCTATAAGCCCATAATACCGCGGAGACCTTATGGTCCCAATCATCTCTGCGCACATTGCATACTTTGGTCAGCACATTCTCCAGTACCTTGTTGAATGCTTCGATAGTTCCATTTGCTTGGGGATGATAGGGTGTCGTTTTCTTGTGTTGGATTTGAAATTCTGTGGTTAGTTCAACAATTAGCTTATTTACAAAATGCGTACCTTGGTCGTTGATAAGGATTTTGGGGCAACCAAATCTTGTGACGACATTTTCAAAGAGGAATTGGGCTGTAGTTGCAGCAGTACAATCTTTGACAAGCACGGCCTCTGCCCATCTGGTTAAGTAATCAGTAATAGTGATGATATAACGTGCACCAGTTCGCTTCCCTGGTGGGATGATAGGGCCAAAAAAATATAATGCCCATTTATCGAAGGATTACAGTGTAATTTGTGGTGCAAGTGGCATTTCGTCACGTCGTGATGGTTTCCCCGTTCGTTGGCACTTGTCACAATTACGACATTATTTTCTTGTATCCATATGTACTATTGGCCACCAGAGTCCATCTTGCAAAATATTTCACACTGTTTCTTTCCTAGCATAATGTCCTCCCGAGACACCCGCATGTGTTTCCGCCATTACCCATTGTCTTTCATGCTCAAAGACACATCTTCAAAATATTTCATCTGGTCCCAACTTGTAGAGTTGTATTGCTATTAGCGTGTAATCTGAGGCCTTGACAACTAGCTGCTTCTTTTTCCATATTGAATAGTATTCAGGTGCATATCCGATATTAAGTAAGTGTATAATCACATCAAATTCTGTGTCAACAACATCTATAGCAAATAGCTTCACATCTGGAAAGTTATCTTCTAGGATGGTGGGTTCCTCACAACTTTCAATTCGCAATAAGTGGCCAGGTCCAACGTTTAGTCATCCTGGTTTAATAATGAATTCAAAGTCAAATTCTTGAAATAGGAGGATCCACCGATAGATTCCCCCCCCAACACTGGCTTATTGACCAGATATTTTAGTGCAGAATGATCAGTGAACATTTTGAAGTGTCCACCCAGTAGGTAATGTCTGAATTTTTGTAGTGCATAGACCATTGCAAGTCCTTCTCTTTCAGTTGTGGTATAATTTCTCTCCACCATTGATAGTTTCCTACTAGCAAATGCAATCGGGTGGTCAATTGTGCCATCCCCTGGTTGGGTTAACACTATGCCCAGTGCAATCGATGAGGCATCAACAGGTATGTGGAATTCTTTTTTCTAATATGGAAATATTAATATTGGTGCAGTAGCCATCTTACTTTTTAGTTTATCTAGACTTTCTTGATAGCTGTCATTCCATTCAAACTTGACATCTTTCTTTAACAATTTCTCCATTGGGGTAGTTATCTCTACATACCCTCTTATGAATTTCCGATAATACCTAGTGTGTCCCAATGTAGACTTGAGCTGCGTAACTGATGTGGGTAGAGCCAAGTCTAGAATAATTGCCACCTTTGCAGGGTCGATCAAGATTCCATCTTGGCATACTACATGGTCGAGCAGTACTCCGAAAGGTGCACATAAGATACATTTCCTTAGGTTCAGTGCAATTTTATACTGGCGGCACCTCTCTGGCATCATGCGCAAATTTTCAATATGGTCCCTTACCAGACCAAAGACCATCCAGTCATCAAAGTATACTTCAAGAAACTTATGAATTAAATCTTTAAAAACAGATACTACTATTCTAGAAAAAATAGCAGGGGATTTTTTAAGGCCAAATGGCATTACTATGTATTGGTAGCATCCCCATTCCATTACAAAGGTTGTCTTGTGGCGATCTTCTTGCACAATCCGGACCTGATGGTATCCTAAGAACCCATCTATGAACGAGTACATTTCCTATCCACCAACGCTTTCCAAAACCTCATCGGTGAAGGGCGTAGGGTATGGATCATGCAAGTAGGCATCATTCAGTTTTCTCAGGTTGACATAGATTCTGACTTCACCTGTTGCCTTTTTGTCTTGGACAACTATGGGGCTTATCCACTTCAACTGGCTCAATAATTCCTGCTTCCAACATGTGATCCTGTTCTGCTTTTACCTTTTCCTTATATCGTGGGTTTAATATGTATGGTCATTGCCTTACTGGCCTTGCATTGGGTTTTAGTGGAATTTTCATTTCCCCCAAATCACCTAGTATTCCCTTCATCTCCCTAAAATTTGTCGGGAATAGGTACTGAAATTCATGTAATAGATCGGTAATTTTGGCTACTATTTCTTCATCCCAGTAGTCTCCAATGTTTGCAAATTTTGGGTTGTCCTCTGATCCAATGTTAACATTTTTAATCTTTAGAGGTTTAATGGACTGTTCACTAGAAATGCCACTTCCTTCGACCTCGGGTGATCCTTCTGATTCGGGGATGTTGATGTTGGTTGGATCATCGTCCGGGTCCCTAGAGATATTATAGCATGTCATCCAAGGTTGAATTGTCGCACAACATTGGTGGGAATGCGCATCACAAGGTTGAGAATACACAATCTCCAGTGGGATCTCAACAAATACTTTGTCCTTAATAGTCTTCAGCACAATATCAACTGTAGGTTGTTCATCCGCAAACTGGAATGTGCAAGTAATTTTCTACACAACTTCCTCCCATTCCCTCGTCTCCTGACGCAGCTCCATAGATGCATACCAACCTCAAGGCGTTGTCTCAAGAGTATAGATGAAGTGATGAACCCATTCTTGGTGAGGATAGTTCGAAAATGTTGTAGAACAGTGTTCCAAGTGCTTGACAGGATTGGATAACCTCGTATATCTTTGTGTGACAGTTGTAATTTCTTCCCCAAATCTCACTTATAGAAGCCTTCTGCATTGTGGCCATTCAGTTATGGTTCTTTTATGTGTACCCCACCATCGCCCGGGCGTAGATTTTAATGCAAAGTCTAGTGTAGACAGTCGTTGCAGCTCTGTTACCAATTCTTTAAATTCAGTAAAAAATGTTGTGAGATTATGAAATCCTTCATACATGGGTAGCGATCACAACTGAGTTCCTACTCGTCTGACAGCCTTAGTTATCATGGCACATTTTTTTGACAAGATTTCATGTAATCGGTTCTGCCATTTCTCCAATGCCTCGCCTAAGTCTGATGTACATGAACT
The DNA here is from genome assembly GCA_001517045.1 of Pseudotsuga menziesii. Lineage (NCBI taxonomy): Eukaryota > Viridiplantae > Streptophyta > Pinopsida > Pinales > Pinaceae > Pseudotsuga > Pseudotsuga menziesii. Next base: position 100,782 of record LPNX010107344.1, read on the forward strand.
TCCACCTTTCCAACTTAAGTTACCATATGCAGTAGTATTAATGTAATCTTCCTGAAGGTGGTTATATTGTAAATAGTGTCTAGGCAGTCATCATTCCCTTCATTGAACACAGGTTCAACATACCTTGGTCCTTCCAATGGGTTAAGAGGTGCAATGACCCGCATCTCATCATCCTCAAATGATAGGATCCTTCTTTTGAAGTTAACAATTGCTTGGTTTTCTATCGCCCAATCAATCCCAAGTAGTGCAAGATATGGTGTAGTGTCGTCTATTATATCTATAAATTCAAAGTCTGTGAAAGTGCGTAATCCTTCAAGGTCCACTTGAACTTGACCTAGCCTACCCACAGGAATGACCTTTGCTTGAGTCGCAAGCCTCAATTGGATTGGAGACCACTCTAAAGGTGGTTTAATCATTATTTCCCATGTCTAGAATGTTAAAATATTGACATCAAATCCTAGATCGAGGATGATGTGGTCCATATCATAATCACCAATTTGTGCGGTCATTCTAACTTCGCGTCCTGTCTTGAGTTTGGTCTTGATACTGTTAACCTTCTTTGGTGGAGGGCGTTCTCTCGAGAGTGCTTCAACAAGGGCCTATAGTTATGCAAGCACTTCCTTATCCTTGATTAGTGTTAGACAACTTGACAAGAAAGGTTTAAGTTTACTAACCTTTTCTGCAGTTTTGTTTGTACTTTGTTGTTCCAATATCTTCTGAAATATTTCAGCATATATTTCACTCGATTGGAGGTAGACGGTTGTTCTGCACCAATGAACTCTGGACACACATCCATGAATATACGCTTTTCTTCTTGAATGTCAATTGGTACTTTCTTCTTTGCAGCATGTCGCACCTGGGGTTGTGCACGCATTGCAGGATCTGTCTGCATGGCTTGGTCTGCTCTTGTCGTGGAACCTCCCCTTGTGACCACTACCATGTTGGGTTCTTGTGGTTCAACGACTATCATTTGGATATTACTATTTCCATTCGGATTGGGAGCATTCGGCATAGGATTGGGTGCAGGGTTCGGTACTAGGTTTGGTGCAGGATTAGGTACAGGGTTTGGTACTGGGTTGGCTAGTCCAAGCGTCTTAGCTTGCCATCGAGCAATGAGTTGTGGGAATTGCTCCACATTGTGATCCTATCTACAATATGAGAAAGTCCTTGCAAAATATAAATAGTCTCTAGCATAATGCCCCAGTACTCCACAATTGTAGCATATAACTGGCCCTCTTCCTCGACCCCTGAAATTGCCACCCCCCCTTTGAGGAGGTTGTAACAAGTATTGCGGTTGTTGGTACTGTTGATGATACAAGTTATATGGGCCCCTATTTTGAAACTGAGGTGTCATCTGAAACTACTGTGGAGATGGGATTTCTTGTGTAACTTGGAACTAAGGAGGAGCTCAGAACTGAGGGGGGTTCTGTTCAAACTTTACTTGCTCCTCTGTCTTCATTAAATATGCATTTACCGTTTTCTCCCTCATGAGTTGGTAGGCCCTACAATCATTTTTATCATGTCCTACATATTTACAAAATTTACAATAAATACTGGCGGTTTTACATACCGTCTTATGCATAAACAGATAATCGATGTCCCGATGTCCTCTCGTTTGACATATATTACACCAAGGTAATCCTTGGCTATCTAAAGGGCTCGGCTCACCAGACGAGACGTAGTTCATATATGCAGGACATTCATCTTTGGTGTGTCTGTTGGTCCAGCAACGGGTAGACTAGAGGTCCTCATGGGCCCCTCCTCCCCTCTTCATATCTTGCAGTTGGATAGTCAGATTGGCCATCTGGGACTGAATCCACACCATCCTTGCGGCATCGTCCCCTATGAGCGAAGCCTCTAACTTCATGGCTAACTCCAATTCCTCCATCTGTGTTATGATCTTCTGCTACATAAGAGACCCTCTTATATGTGGTAGCAGTGCAGCAATAAACCACTCGTTATGATGTACATCCGACATTTGCAAGTTGACCTTAGCCATCAGTATTTTAAACTATTGGTTGAAGTCCCATACTGTTTCTGCTAGAGCCTGCTTAATTTCTTTGATTTTGGTAATACATTGGGACTCTGATTTGGGATTTCTGAACTCTGAGATCATTGTATCTCGGATTTCCTCGAGGGTCTTCTTCAGTGTTCCGGTTGGGACGACACAAAAATTCATGAACCAATCCAGGGTGCGACCCCTTAAGGTCGTAATCATCTGTCCCTTCTTTATATAGACATTGTGCACTAAGCGTACCATCCAAACAGCTTCACATAGAAACCAATGTTGTTCTAGGTATTTTGTTCCATCCCCAGTAAAAGTGGGTAGTCGGACATCTGTTCCCGCCATTATGGAGGTGTCGAGATTGTTCATTGAGTTCCCTGAATCTACAGGATTTACGGGGACAGCTAGTGGGCCTCCTTGCGCACCAGTCTCACCACTAGAGCTACTAGTGCTCAAAAGGGGTTCACGTGATGGACTCCCAATTCTCGCTCTAGGGAATCTCTCTAGACTACTATAGTCACATTCTATTCCAGGTAATTCTGCAGACCCTGCCGATTCTTCTCTCTCAAAAACTGGGCTATACTCCTCTTATTCATCACAAGATCCCTCATCTAGGTATGACTCACATCCATATGCACCCTCCCTGGGAAAACTATAGGCCCTCCTATCTCTAATTACTTTTCTCCTCTTTCCTGACTAGAACCTCCTTCCACTTCTCAAGAACCCAATGTCCAATTCCTCTCCAGAGCTCCCAGGGAACATTTGTCCTGGCTACCTTCCATAATCCTTCTAGTTTCTATCCAGCATATCTGGCCCAAACTATATGATTCAAGTATTGCGTCCTTCTCTTGCATAACCATCGTTAGTTTAGCATCCATCCAATCTTCTATCTCCCCCCTTCGTCAGGCACCACACCATTTCCCCGATTCAATCAAAAGGGTCCCGGCAATGGAAGCATTTGTCGGTCGCTTTTTCCTTCTCGCACGACCCAGGTCCTACATAGCCTGTCGATCCAACAGCTACCCGAGATACCGACCTGATAGGGCAAGCCCCATCAACAACACCTGCGAAGTAGGTGCAGTCTCACTTGAGATATCTCATAGATGGGCAACCGCTGGAATCAAGTTTCTGTGATTTTTGGGGAAGTATAGTCCCTTGGTTCGCAACCAAGGGCTCAATGAAGGCAGCAAGGTGACTAGACAGAGGCGTCAGACCTGCGCGACTGAGAACAACAGTATGTCATCGCGTGCGACTTGGTCTTTCGCTCTGCCTGACAGCTGACGCAACTGGTGCAGCATAGTTGACTCAGGTCTATCGGCTCTAGAACATGCGATAGGGTTCATAACAAGACGTAACCAGAATGACGATGCACAGTTATACAACATTAATTCAACACAATGTTCCTTACATCCATCCATTAATTGCAAGAAATAACAAGAACTGAACCAGGCTAATATTACATAGGCAATAACTGCTAATCAATCACATAAACATTCACCACATCAATCATTCCATTGAACACAAGAAATAATGTGGAAACCCATCTAGGAAAAACAACCAAAGTGCTCTTCATCTGGCATGAGAAAGGATATAGCACCTTGCAGTCTACAGGATGCAGACTAATCTAGAGATATGTCTTTAAGTTTAGACTCATGGTTCTCATGCTCTCTGTTTTATTTCTCCTAATCTACCACTACTATGTACAGATCCACGCACAGCCTGGATCAAATCTCCTCACATCTGCACCACTCTAGCAGAGTTTCTTTTCCTCCCATTATTCTAATTGCCCTTGCTTAGACCTTCCCTTTGCAGCTATATACAGTTCTCGCCTATCCACCTATTCTCTAATTGCGACTAACAAAATTCAACCCTCTACCCATTGTATCATTCCTATTTATACTAATTTACATGACCACTGCTGGGTCGACTGCTTATAGGAAGTCTGTTAATTGTCACCATAAGCCACCCCTCTGGTTACAGCTGTGGTGATCATGACTTGACACGAGGCACTATCGACCTGACTTACAAATATCTTCTCATACATGCGTAGCTGTAGGATTATGCCGTCTTATATGGCCATGATCTGGATCTCGTATCTGTTTCTTTTTGGCTGTTTCCCCTTTTGCACGCATCTGCGCTTGCCTTTCCTTTGTTGTGCACTCTTCATCCTGCCTTCGCGGGCCCTTTTCATCCTTTGCGCTCTTCCTTGGATTCTATCGCGCATGCACACATCTTTCTTGGCTGTGCGTGCGAAGTTAATTCTTATGCCCCTTTCCATGCCAACAACATACATGGTGTCCTTTGTATTGGAAGTTATTGATGATACATGGTTTATATATTAATGAAATATTGCATGGTAGTGAATGTTTGAAAAGATAAATCTTGCAAGATATTGATTCACCACTCTCCCCCCTTTTAGTATCACTTGGGGCCCAACATAACATTCATGGAATGATAGACAACACCCTCACAAACAAGAAGGCATACACCCATTGTATATATTTGTGGCTATGATCTATCTTTTACATAGATCGACTTTGTATCTTCGTGGCCATGTGACCATTGCTTCTATATACCTCGTGGACCCACATTGTACTTTATTTTGTGGCTATGATTTTGTTTACTCTTGAGCATGGTTATGCCCACCTCACGAAGAAAGAATTCTTACTTGATGAGTTGCACATACCATTGATGGATGACGTTTTGGAACTTTTATTCATGTTACTTCTGCATTCACTTCGGAAATGTTTATAATGTATTTTGGTATTCATCTCTCCCTTTGACCTCGCATATTAGACTTTCTTGATACTCGATAATATTTGAACATCACTTCACTTGAAAAGCTTCATAAAAACCAAGTTTTTGAAGATGTATGCACTCTTTACACTTTTATCATATGTATACACAACCTCCTTTCTGTAACATTCATGCATGTCTATTCGAAGGAAAATTTATCGTTTCAACCGTACCCACTTGTCCCAAAAGTGTATGTAACACTCTCCAACTTCCCTAACTACCTCCACATCAATATAAAAAAAAATAAAGTAATACAAGAAGAAAAAAACACGGAGTATTGGAGGTTGGAGATTGTGTATAGATCAGCCTCCACTCCATCAACTAGCACCACCGACTACTTGTCCTGATGATGGTTCCCGATTCGGAATCAAAAGGTCGACTTAAAAAAGATTACTGCGAAATTTCTGGAAAAACCCTACATCAACCAAACTCACCACAGAAACTTACAAACTGAAATATTTTTTCATTTTCAAGTATATCAATCCCCATTTCTAAAGGTAAATAAAATACTTGATTGGGAATCCAAAATGTCTAGGACGATTTTCAGAGACAAATTCCTCTAGGATTATTTTCAACAAAAGGTAATTAGGAAGCGAAGCAAAGAAAAATTGTCACGTCCCCATGCCTCTGACCGGCGAGGAGGACGCGACTACAAGCTTCGACCACCCAGGCTAAGAGCCCCATGAACATGTGCATGCACAAAATTGCTGGAACATGATGCTTAAACAAGGACTTTAAACTAGAATATACACACAAGAATATTTATCATGCACGGGTGCAATTATTTCAACATACACAGCTACAATCATGTATCTTGCATAGCGGAATTAATCATGCACTCATTCAAGCATTCATTCATTTAACATGTTCATCATTTTTATTAACAGAAAAATAAGGCTGCAGAAGTAAAATGAACAATATCACTTATCTTATGAATAACTCGATCCGCAACCAGCTACGTCGCTGCAACGTTCCACCCAACCATAGGCCAGCGTGCTCCTTAATCTCTCAGCAACGTCGCCGCCCTCGAGCTGGGCATGATTCTCCAAGGAATAAGGGAACAGGCAGACTTACACATAGCCAAGGATACCCAAAACGCAGCCAAGCCAACACAGTTGGGTTTATCAGGCCATCCAGGAGTTGGGAAAGGCTAAATGCTAAGCTGGTGAGCCCATTACAGAGCTAAGAACACCTACACCAGAACTAGCCTGACCTCTAAGACACCCAAACACACCCAACACAAGGAATCAGTCCCTTCTCTGCTAAACAGTCCCTCAGGCCCTGCATTCCCTTCCAGTGCTATTCAGGGGTGATGGAGAAGAAGGCCAGCCCTCTAGCTCTGTCTGTGTGGTTTCCAGCCACCAGGTTTATCAAGCAAACGAAGCTCCCATCCCTGCTCCCAACACAGTCCGAAGACCAACCATTGCACTCAGGCAATTAATTCAGCTGTCACAGCTTAAACAGGGAAACAATTCCTGAGTCATTCTTGGCCCTATCATGGCCAAAATGACTCTCCAGCGAATTTACAACAGTTCCCAAACACAACAGCAACCACAATTCCAACAGGGGGAAATCAGCAGTCCGTCCTGGGCAAGGAAGTCACCGGGAAAACATACATAGACCATGCTGGGAAGGAGATTATAGTTCCCTAGCCTGGTCGTGAATGAAAACGACAACGTAGGACCCACAAATCAGTCCGTGAGGGAAGAATACAGCCAAACCATCCGTAGATCCGCAGAGGAAAAATATGTGGATAAAAACCAGGAAAATCCTGTGCGTGGAAAACAATCCGACCCTGTGAGGAATGAACAGACAATGGAGGTCCTGCGTGAGGAAAAACAACGCCGTTTTTGTCTGTGGATGAACAAACAACAGGAAGGACGCGAAAATTGGAAGTGCGTGAGCCTTCAGCACAGTCGTCGAGAGAAGAATATTTGCGTGAGAGGATGAACAACAAAATCGTGGGTAGAGTGTGCGTGTGGGTGAGGACTGACAGTCCTGCCACCCCACTTCCAAGACCATAACTGCCTCAACCACCAGCAGCCTTTCTTAATGAAAGTGGTTGGAATAAAACAAAGGAAGAAGACATATGGGTTTTTCTCTCATTGGCCAAGGTGGACAATTTTCCCCACCCATATCCTTGTGAAAATCATGCCCCTTTCTCATTTTAGTTGCCGCGATCATAGCTGGTCGGGTTCATTTTTAATTATAGATGCATATTTACATGATGACCGTCATAATATATGCCGCATGCCCCGATATACCATCGGTGACAATTCAAATCCAAAACATAACATAACCGATCAATGGTGGGGCCTTGGCCTTTAGCTCCACACCCTGATCATTTACAATTTATACATCATATACATCTAATGTAACGGGGTCAAAACCAGGACATTACAAAAATCCTCTTGTCCTGCATTGTGCTTCGTCTGCAAATGATTTTGATACATAAAATGATAGAGGAAAAGTCTGCAGCATATTAAAATGATAGAGGAAAAGTCTGCAGCATATGTTGAGGGAGATCTTGGGCTATACATGAGAAACAATCCATGCCCAACAAACTTTACTTGTGGAATAAACTGCACATTGACTTGTCTATGTAACTATGTGGTTTATAGAGATAAGGTCACAGTGTATTAACCTATCATCATCATCCCTACCAAGTAAGTTCGTTCTCTGCTCAAACCACAACCATTTCTTTAACAATACCCTTTCCACAGCCACACACAAAAACTATTTCAAAATAAAAATTAAACATTCACATTGAACTTCAAATTTCAAGACTGGTCTTACCCACACCATACACCAGAACTCAGTGTAAAATTCTCCAAACACTCCTATGAACAAAAGGCAGCCGATGATTATAAGAAATTTAGAAAAGTACGCGTTTTTTCTAGATATGTTTGACGAATTGAAGCTGTAAAACGACAGATACCTTTTGGCAATTTCAAATACTTGTAACGAACCGTTACTATAGAAGCTTTTCTTTCCATTAATTACTATAGGTCAAAGCTTCATGAGAGTTGCACGAAACTCTAAATGTACATGTTTTCTAGATTTCTTTGATTAATTGAACCAAGGTTTGCCAATGTCAACGATTTATATTTCATTTTATGCCATGCCATGCCATGCGTCTTGATCTGTCAAAATCAGTTAAGATATGGATTTGGTAGGTTCTGAATCCAGTCCTATTTCATGTTTCAAAATTTAGTTATGGAATCTTAGTTATTAAATTTTATTGCATTTGAGTCTTAATGGTGAATTGATTTTATAATCATGTGTAAAAATTTTATAATAAAATTTCCGATATAAACTACTGTATTTCTATGTCTTTGTCAATGGTAGGTCAAAAAAGAAGAAGAAATGGAGATAGGAGATATGGATCTAGTAGGTCTGGAAACTGCATGCTCTGAGAAGTTCCCCGAAAAAATACTTCCACGGCAAGTCACATTACTGGAAAAAGTGATAATCAAGGCCAAATCAATGAATTTTCTTGGGGTCTCGGTAGAACCCCTCAAAGATTCAAATGGAAAAAAGAAAGGGAAGAAAGAAAATCGAGGAAGGCACAGTAATGTGCAAAGGATTAAAATGGTAGGGGCTCAACTGGTGGCATCAGGGAAATACCCTACCATAGATGCGACCCTTTCTCCTGTGAATAAATAAGTTTCCAATACGGATCACATCCCGGAATATAAGAGGGTGTAACAACACCTTGAAGATTCATCTTCTAAAGAGAAGGATATAACTGGAAAATCTGGGTATAATTTTTTTACAAGAAACAAAATGCTCAGAGGCGGAACTGAAGATTATCGGAGGAAACATTTGGAGGGGAAGTGAGTCCATTGCAGTGGACGCTAAAGGGGAAGCTGGAGGTATCAGGATTCTCTGGAACCCAAGACAGGTTTCCCTCTTTGACTTCTCTGCAACCCAATACTCTCTATCAGCAGCATTCCATATCTTAGGTACTAGTGCCATGGGTTTATTACCAATGTGTATGGTCGTCCTCAGGCAGAATAGAAAGTGCATTTTATGGACTCTTTAGGGATGCTTAAAAGGACGTCGAAAGGAAAGCCCTAGATTCTTGGAGGGGATTTCAACCTGGTCAAGACTCTTGATGAAAAAAAAGGTGGGATAAGGTAGCTAAACCCTATGAGTGAGTATTTTAATGAATATATTGATAACCTAGAATTGGTCAATGTTAGAACAATGAATGGTACCTTCACATGGAATAATAAAAGAACATGAGACAGTGGAATAACTTGTTGGCTAGACCATTTTTTGGTCTCAGAATCCATTATGATGAATGGGGGAGAACTGAGAGTTGTGGTACTCCCATCAGTTGGATCAGACCACTGGCTTATTAAGTTGGAGTAGGACAACATAGGGGTTAATCTGTGAAGACCATTTTGTTTCGAATTTTTTTGTCTTCTCTAGGCTAACTTCCCAGAGAAACTAAAAGAATGGTGGGAGAAAATTCCAACCATAAGAGGAACATGAATGTACCAGTTCCAACAAAATATTAAACTCCTTAAATAAAAAATCAAGAATTGGAACAAAGAATCCTTTGGTAACATCTTTAAGGATAAAGTGGAGTTGGATGGACAAATTAAAGAGATGCAAATCAGAGGTATGCAATTTGGCTTCACGATGGACATTCTGGAGCAAGAAAAATCTCAGATCCATGAATTTAGCCAAAGAGAACAACAGGAGGAAATATTCTGGAATCAGAAATCCATAGTTAAGTGGCTCCAAGAAGGGGAACGAAATACCAGTTTCTTCCATGAAGCATCCAACCAACATTGCCAGGGAAACCAGATGGCTAGATTGAAAGCATAAGGACATATTGTCGAAACCGAGGAAGACTTGGAACTCACTTTGAACTCGTTTTTTGCCAAAATCTTGGAGGAACCAGATTGGGACAGGGGTGCAGCCTAGAGGAAGGTTTTGAGGCACATTCCCATTAGAGGAAATTTGGGGTCTAAAATGGGCCTTATAGGAAAACATGCCAACAATAAGTTCTTGTGAGTTGGAATTCAAGAACTAATAGAATTCTAATAAAATAAGTCAACCATAATGGTTGAATTGACATATTTGTCATAAAAAAAAACTACTTTCTTTGTTCGTATTTTTGACATGTCTCCCTGTGTTTTTACTCAAATTTTGATCGGGAGAGCTCGTTGGATGTGGAATTTGATTCCTCATCCAATGAGTACCCCAAATGCATACTTTTGATGGACTCAGATACCCCAAAAAGAAGAAATACCAGAAAAAACGTGATGATGACATCATCATCACATTTTTTTCTGGTATTTCTTATTTTTGGGGTAGCAGGGTCCGTCAAAAGTATGCACTATGGGTACTCATTGGATTTGGAATCAAATTCCACATCCAACGAGCTCTCCCGATCGAAATTTGAGTAAAAACATAGGGAGATATGTCAAAAATACGAACACAAAAAGTAGTTTTTTTCTTTTTTCCTCCAAAATTAATAAATATTATTTTATTATTTTCCTTAGGAGGCCCATTTTAGACCTCAAAATTCCTCTAATGAAAATTCATCACGGAAGAGCATAACTTCTTGCTTCTGAAACAAATTGAGTTGGAAGAAGTTGACATAACGGTTAAGCAAATTGGCGAATGATAAAGCCCTGGGACCTGATGGGTTTACCACAAACTTCTTCCATTCCTACTGGTATTGGCTGAAAGAGGACATTTGGGATCTAGTGGAGGACTCAAGGAAGACTGGTAATATTCTGAAAGATATTAATGCAACCTTCCTGGCATTTATTCCAAAAGAAATGGGAACGGAATACCCTTGAAAAATCAGACCGATCGCCTTATGTAATATCATATATAAAAGCATTTCTAAGGTTATAGCCAACAAGATTCATCCCCTGCTTCCTCTAATAATCTCCCCTAAGTAGGCAAGATTCGTCGAAGGAAGACAAATTCTGGATGGAATCATCCTGATCCATGAAACCATTCATTCGGTTAAAATCAGGAAATCCCAGGTGTGTTGATGAAATTAGATGTGTCTAAAGCTTATGATAAATTAAATTGGAAATTCTTAGCAGGTGTGCTTCAAGATTTCGGATTCTCAAACCAATGGACGTGGTGGGTCATGAAACTAGTTTCATCGACCTTCTTCTCCATTTTAGTTAACGATGCCCCCTCCACACCCTTCCAGGTATCAAGAGGAATTAGACAAGGTGACCCGTTGTCCCCCTTTATGTTCATTATAGCAGCTGGGGGTCTAGGAAGAATGCTCAATAACTTATGCATGGAGAATAATATCAAAGGGATATCCCTTAATGCTAAGCTGGAACCTCAAACTCCTTAACAGTTTGTAGATGATACGATGCTTATGGATCCTTCCACTGTATAGGAGGCACGAGGCATAAAATATGGACTGGACACTTTCCTGGAAGCCAACGGTCTTGAAATAAATAAGGATAAATCCCAGGTATACTTCTTCAATACTCCAAAAATCACGAAAAGAAATATTCTAAGGATATTGGGATTCACTGAAGGAGGGTTCCCTTCCAAATATTTAGGAGCATTGCTTGCAGAATCAACCATCAGACATGTCTCTTGGAAGGATCTTATGGACAAATTCAAGCAGAAACTTAACCAGTGGACCTTTAGAGCCCTTAAATTCCCCAGTAGACTCATTTTGGTTAAGTCAGTCCTCCAGGCTATGCCTCTCTACCCGTTCTTGGTTTTGGTAGCACCAAAATCAGTGATAAAGCACATCAAGATAATTCAAAGGAACTTTCTGTGGGGAGGAGATGAAAGCCATAGGAAATGGCCATTGGTGGATTGGAAAACTGTATGTAAACCCAAATAAGTCAGAGGGTTAGGTCTTGGTGACCCATTAGATATTAATAAAGCAATGGGAGCTAAGATATGGTGGAAATGGATAACTCACGAGGAAGAACCATGAGCAAAGCTATGGCATGTGAAGTATGCACCCCAATGGCCAGAATAATCGTTGATAAGATTTGGGGAGGATATCCCGGGCTCTAGCATCTGGAAATCGCCTCAGGAAAACCAAAACCTCATCCAAAGTCATAGTTTCTGGGAGGTAAGAGATGGCATCTCAGCACTGCTCATCGGTGACACCTGGAACCAGGAGCTAAGTATTGATATTCAGGTCGACATTTCGACACTTATGCCCTTTAATTGTGATAAAACTTCTCTGAATTCCATCAAGATATCCTCTATTATCTTGTCGAGACTTGGACCTTTGGGAATAGCTACAAAGAATTACTATTTGTTAGAATATTGGACAATACTAAGAAGGGGGGGTGAATCATTATTGGTACCTTTTCAACAATTTTAACCACTTTTTGAATAATATATAACAAACAGAATCAACAAGATACAGAGAGCACAAATTTATCGTGGAGGCCCAATTGAGAAAACCACAAACACTTTCTATAACTATAAAATTATATTTACAAATGGTTTCTTCCTGCTTCTATAGAAAAGGATGCTACAAAACCCTGGTTTTTTTCTACTACAATAGATAAGGATGATACAACACCCTATTTATTAGCTGCTATTGGAAGAAGACTACAAACCCCAGCTTTGTCAACTACAACTGACATGATGATATGAAACCCTTATTTACAAGCTTATACTGGAAGGAGGCTACAACCCCTTTGCAGGTATGTATCCTTCTTTAGAACCACCCTCCCACCCTAATATGTTTTTATCAAACTTCCAGATCTTCTTATGTCTTCAAATCTATCACTGGTTTCTCATCACTTCCTTGGTCTCTCTCTTCTATTGCTACTTCTACATGGATGTGGACTACATAAACTCCTTTACTTCAAAACGAGCTTCTATTTAAATATTCTATCATGTCTTTAAAATATCACACCCTTTTAGTAAATGTGTCCTTCCAATTTTATCATGCCTCTTCATTCTAGAACATGAATTTTCACTACACCCTTTCACTAATTTACTTTGTGTTTATACTCATCTTCAGTTAATAATATACTCTACTACAAATAATGTTTCATTAAATATATATCTTCATTAATCTAATTCTGTTTATAACACTCTGTTTATTTTGTCAGTCATGCCCTTTAATTCTATTTATTAAATAAATAATACACTATGTTTTTATAGTCATTATCTTGTTTTAACAAATATGACATTCTTCAACAAATAACATTCTTGCATATATAATTCATTGTTTGTTCGTGTAGCTTCCATGTTTATTTTACAAATAGTTTCTTCACTACTTATAGATTTCATGTCATCATTTATTTTGATGTTATCTACATCAACACTTACTTTGTATAAGTAGAAAGGAACTCCATTTCTTCCTTGTGTGGGTATACTCAAACCATTTGCGTGGGATTTCTTCACCATAACCATGCATACTTTAGAATCCTTTTGAAAAATTTATTGGCATAAGGAGAATTTTTGGTAGGCATTTGAAAATTCCCTTTCAACCTCATTCATTTAAAACTTAGAAATATTTCTCAAAAATGACTTCCGTAAATATCTTCTGCAACGTCCTTTTCGCATTTATCTTTCCGCAAACTCCTTCTGCAATTAACCTTCCACAATGATATTTCCGCAATCCCCCTTTCTGCACTCTGTGGGAACTCCTTGCTTCCGCAATTGCAGGTTGCTGGTTGCAGGAACTCCTTACAACATTTTCGAACCAGGATTCCACATTTACCCTTTTTGCAACAATATTTTTGCAATCGTCCTTTCCACAATCTGTGGGAACTCCTTCCTTCTGCAATTGCGGGTTGTGGGCCTACTTTTAATAAATTCTCAAAAATGACTTCCACAATTATGTGGTCGTAACCTTCTTTCCGCAGTCGGGTTGTGGATTGCGGATGTGCTTTCCAACGTTTTTTGAAATGGGCTTCTATAATATCCTCCCGCAAATCTCTTTTCGCAACTCCTATGAACCATTAATCGCTTGTGGAATCCTCCTCATCCATTGATCAACTATCAAACACGAAAATTCACATTAGCACTCCAGAATGTTATACTCCATGCACATTTACTTTTTGGATCCTTTCTCATCTGTTGATGATCACTCTTGTATCGTGGTCCTCCGATTGTTTAATCCAACTTGCATTGTTCTCATTCCTCCTAGAACATTAACAAGCTTATATATTCTTGTGTTGGATTCAATCTCGACCATCAATATCTACCTTGCCTCGTCCTCAACCGTTCATCCCTGTAAGACTTACCATACTATTTAGTGTTGGGATCTCCATCGATCCGTACAGTGATCGATTGTCGATCAATCACACTATACCATGGGAATTCCAAAACTCAATTGATTGATCATAGAATCGATCAATCCTCGTCATCGATTTGCTTCTGAAATTGCCCACTTAATCTCTTGTATCTAACACTCATATAATTTTTCATAATTTATCTTTGTCAAAAAATCATTTTTCTCATTTCAGTATGTTTACTACTTGCACATGTGACCATTAGAAATAAAACTAAAAGCTATGGATAGATAGACATATCACCGAAGAACAAACCGATGCCATTTGATGAATTAATTTACACAAAGAATGTATTTGGTGGGTATTTGAAAATGTCCTTATGAACATTTGTGCTAACCCTTGAATATTTTTTCAAAATCTTAGGTCTACTAAGGTGGATTCTTACTTTCATCAAACTTGGAAGGTGAAGAATCAAGAGCATGGGGGACAACATGCTGATTTCATCTATGCAAACTTCATCCTAAATGCCATGTCATCATCTCATATGTTATTCCTTTATCATTGCTGAACGTCTTTGACATCAATGACAACCATACTCAACATTCTCCCCCTTTGGCATTGATGGCAACATATAAACATTCTCCCCCTTTGACAACAATGAAAAAGGATAACCTGTTATGCCCTTGTTGTAACCATCTTGATAGAGAATTTCCTATATTTTTTTTTTGACAACTACTCTTGCCAATATGTCTCACTTGTACAAAATGAGAAAACTCCGGCTATAAATGACTATTTTTGAGTCAGCTACTAATAATAGCTAATTTACACTATCTTATAGCTTGACCAACTTAGTCCTATTTCACATAGTCATTAATATGTTGACTTATTAATCATTGATAGTCAATGATTTAGTCACGAATTTAGTCACTAACTACAACAATTAATGACCAAATATACGACTAAATAAACTACTAGATGATAACATATTAATGACTAAGCTAAATACGACTAAACGTTAGTCGCACATAAGATACGAGAAATCAGCTACCAATAGTCGTATATATACAAATTTAGTCATTTTCGTAGTCACAAATTTATTATAGGGAATGGACGAATTGAACCACCAACCTCATGCCTATAATTAGGCAGGTTCTCTACCGTTGAGCTAGCACCCTTTAAGAAGTTGTTATTGCTTGATAATGATGTTATTCAAACAAATTTTGCATCATTCAAGCATACAAAATAATGATTATTAATTTACTATAGATCCATAATGGCTTACCCTGTACTAGTCCTTCAAGCCCTTCTTGCACTTAATAAATGCATTTAAAAGACATGAAGGACTATTACATGGTAAGCCATTATGTATCTCTAGTAACTTGATAACCATTATTTTGTATGCTTGAATGACGCAAAATGAAAAAATCCCAAAAATTTATAGGAATGACAAGCATGCATCCAATGTTAAACTATCTACCAAGTCATCTAGAGTCATGCCAAGATATCTAATTTTAAGTGAAAATTCATAAGTAACTTGAACATAGTGGTGGATGATGTCATGGAAAGGAAAATTTCAGTTTATATAGAAGCAAAGGATGAGAAAATGGAGCAACTCATCAGCCAAAATGTATATAGAATAGTAAAAAGATATATACAACTAATTCCATTTCACATCAAGAAGAATGGGCATTAACTCTAAGTACTCTTAGCCACTAGATAAATGGAAATGAAATGAGATGAAATATTAGCAACAATACCTTTGAGTTTGCTTGCTGAAAGGAAGTATGAATACTTATGTGATCATTTTATTCAGAGGTGACTTAAACAACCATTAACCTACAATCAAGGAAGGAAACCATCTTAAGATTGATATATAAATAAAATAAAATAAAAGTGAAATATAGACTATGCCAATCCCACTGGAATTTATACCTCGAAAGAGAACTAGAAAATCTCCCACAACTATTAGACTTTGTCCAAAATGGCCACTTGAAATGCCACTATTTAAACAAAACAAAAAGAAATTGAAAACATGAAAGTAGTAATTTAATCTATTTGTCTATCTATCCTTTATATACTGAGATATATATTATGATCATACTTTGTCTCTTAGGATACAAGTCACTAATGAAACAATGGGCATACCTGAGAGATAGATAGATAGGTAGTTATAGGGAAGAGTGAAACAAATATAAACCTCAAGGTATTAATCAAAATAGTCCAGAAATGAGGATGAACTTTTAATCCCGTTGCTGCAATAAATGACAGTATTTTATGATAGTCATACATCAATCATCCTTTTTTGATTGACTCAATTAAATTTTATCATTGCAAACTCTAAGCTCTTGTACACTGGAAAAATATCTACACTAGCACAAACCCATATGAATTGTAAAGCCGTTGGAATATATTAAACCCACTCAATACTTAGGATAAAATAATTCATCATTATTTGATTAATTATCTACCCACTTGCTTAATTAGTTGGCATCTACTTGCACCTTAAAGTCAACACATGCCATCTACAACCCATGAATGCTTTATTTCTGATTTTGGGTTGATCTTAACCACTTTATAGACATCCAGAATTAGTAAATAATGCTTTACAATAGATTATGTTCTATTCTTCTTTTCTATGGATAAGGTAAAGCTAGTTAACTAGGAAACTGTGTTCCTTTGTTGCCAACCCATCATTCATGACTTTCAATCAATTTTCTAGGATTAACATGTTTTTTCATCTCCCTTGACAACTCACTCATGCTTTTGTTAATTCATGAGGTTCTTGATAGATTTGGGAAGTGCTTTAGACACCTATGGGGGTTTGCTATATTTTTGTAAGTCATCCTTTTTGAGCTTCACTAAGTTGTATCCATACAACGTGATTTTCCTATTAGGGATGTACTATTTATGTACACTATTATTCATCATTATTCAATGGAAGGATACACTCCAATATTCATCTCTTCATTCATGTGATTCAGTCTCTTTTCTTCTCTCTATTTTTTCTGTGTATGCTTGTGAGAATTCTTAGTACCAAGATCTGTTTCATGTGCTTCTTCTTAGTATCTTTGATCATAGCATTGAAACTATTATTTATACATGGTATCAGATCAGAAAGGTTGATAAAGTTCTACATAGTTGAGGAGCACATCCGGTCTTGTATCCCTCTCTGAAGAAGAGCTTGTCTAGCTTACAGGATTTTCTCCTAGTTTGTTTTGAAGGTTGCAGAGAGTTTATTATTGAGAAAATCAATTCAGCAATATGGATTCTCCTTCATCAATAATTATTACTCCCTTCAACTAACACGAATGGAAATCCAAAATTGGCATTCTATTGTGCAATAAAGGATTTTACAAAGTTACTCTAGCTTTGGAGAATGAGCCCAATGCTGTGATTGAGAAAACTAAGTGGCATAATAGGTTGAATTATCCCATGGATAGTTTTTCCTCTCTATTTCTCATAATATACTCTTTCATCTAGATGGTTTGACCACTCCAAACCAAGTGTGGACTCAATTGGAGTTCAATATGAGCTAAGAGCGCATCAATTGGAGATTGAGTTATTCTCACTGAGTCCAAGCAATTTCGATTCTCTCAAGGGTTTATTCGCCAAGTTCAATTCACTTGTTCGAATGATCAAGAAATGTGGGATTTAGAAAGAAGATTATCAATTGATACTTTCCATTCTTTCTAAATTGGGTCTTGATTACTCAGTTTTTGTGTCTACTTTTCATGCTACTAGGCTTTTTGTTCCTAAGTGGAAAATTCCTTCTTTATATATTTCTTGAATCACTATCAAAGGAGAAAGATAAATTGATCCATATCGGTGTCCTTAATTATTCCAAGGGAAAGGATCCCGCTCTCATGGTTCAAGGAAACAAGAATATCAAATCCAAAGAAAAACAAATTGTGAAGAAGCCAAAGTCAGAAATTGAAGATGAAAGTTCGAAGCCTACAGATGAAGATTCAATAAAGAAGGGTAAGAAGAAAGGGAACACATCAAAGTGTTCTTATTAAAAAAAGGGTTTTCATTCAAATAATAAGTGTTTCAATAATAATATGGACATCATGTCTCATCTTCTTGAGAAGAACAAGATCAAAGTTCTAGATGAACTAGAGAAGCCTATTGATTCCTCGGAACATTGTCATAGTGCATAGTTTCGAGGTGATATAAATTATGATTTGAGTGCTAGAGTTAAATAATTTTATCATGTCTCTGATATATCAGAATCAGAAATATCAGATCCTTTCTTTTATAATCCTCCTCTCAGTCTACTAGATTCATCTCCCAAACTTTGTGAATTTTCATTAGATATTGACTTGTCTGTGAGCAACTCTTCCTCACAAGATTATATTTCTGATTTAGAAGATTGTTAATAGGATGATATTAAGGTCATGATACATATCATACCACCATCCATACCATCTACCATACCTCTGATTAATCCTAAGACTATACAAATCTCAAGTTCACTAGCTGATTGCTCATTGGTCTCTTATGCAGTGTTACTTGTCTTACATGGTTTGAAGTTTTTCCTATCTTTCAGTGCTTGGTTATCCATAAACTTAGTCATATTTGGACTGATATTAAACATGTTTGGATATATTCTAAACACTTATGGTTCATATCTCATGTCCATTCATCATTCATATTTTTACACCTATCAGTTTTTCCTAGTTGCTCATAGTTTTCCTGGTCTAGCCCTATATCCTCATGGATTCACTAAGGCATTTGTATTTTTTGTTCCATATGATAATGTTTATGGCATGTCATAGTTTTATCAGCCTCATATAATATCTAGAAAGGTGCTACATCATATTAGAATATTGACATGTGATTCACATCACAATTTTGCAACTATTCAGGGAATTGAGTGTGTAACAAATTGTCTTAATTTTTGTACTCTTTGGGAATGAGTATGCACATATCTCTTTTCCATTTCAAATTGTGTTTGCATATCAGAGTTTGACATCAACAAGAATCACTCAGACAATCCTCCTACTTCATCAGTTGATGAGATACAAGAAGTCTCTCCTCTTCCTTCTTGCACGTTCTACACTATAGCGCATGATCATGGAGTTCATGATTTCTTCATCAAGTCTTCCATCCAGAAGAAGTTCATTCAGATCATTCAAGTGAAGATAAATATATGTTGAAGACATATTATTTCTAATTTTGTGCCTTGTCCTATATTGAGGGAGGATTTTTCCCATGTGGTTTTTCCTCCTTCCTCACTTTTCTGGACATAATAATTGTTAAAGGGTGACCATAGCCTTGTTGTTGGGCCCTATATGCATCCATATCCATATATATTTTTTGATATACCATCGTAAAGTCATATTTGTAGAGGGGTGTCGGAATATATTAAACCCGCTTGATACTTAGGATAAAATAATTAATCATTATTTGATTAATTATCTACCCACTAGCTTAATTAGTTGGCATCCACTTGCACCTTAAAGTCAATGCATGCCATCAATACCCCATGAATGCTTTATTTCGGATTTTGGGTTGATATTGACCACTTTATGGACATCTAGAATTAGTAAACAATGCTTTACAGTAGATGCTTCTTTATTCTTCTTTATCCTGCTTTTTTGTGGATAAGGTAAAGCTAGTTAACTAAGAAACTAGGTTCCTTTGTTTCCAACCCATCCTTCATGAATTTCTCTCAATTTTCTAGGATTAGCATGTTTTTCCATCTCCCTTGACAAATCACTCATGCTTTTGCTAATTCGTGAGGTCCTTGATGGATTTGGGAAGTGCTTTAGCCACCTATGGGGGTTTGCTATATTTTGGTAAGTCAACATTTTTGAGATTTATGAGTTGTCTCCATACAACTCGATTTTACTATGAGGGATGTACTATTTATGTACACTAGTATTCATCATTATTCAATGGAAGGATACACCATTATTCATCAGTATTCATTGTTCAATGCATATTGCATTGTGATACTTAGACATAGTAAACCCCAATACGTTAGAGAAATTATAGCGCTAGAATAAATGTCAGAAAAGAAAAAAATGCCTCCTTGAATGGTGTTACACCAAACGTTGCACCCAAGATCCCATCCATCGACATACCTAGCATTGTGAGATTCAATTGAGTGAGCTCGTAGTGGTTTCCATTGTAAACACAAAGTCAACATAGCCAGTAAAAGAGAGCTCATGAGGTTGACGAATGTGGGTACAACATAGCCCATTTCGATGTGCAAATAGAGAAAGCGGAAAATGTGGGCATCCCATGAGATCATCAAGAAGCTAGTTAGCGGGTATTTGAATTAATGTGTGACCTATAAAAGTAAAAATTACATTTCAATCAATTTAGTAGAATATAATAAAGTAGATTTCATTGAACAGTGGTTGAACTCAATACCTAAAAAGATGTTTCAAACCTACCATTGCTGTGCTTACTAGGTTCAATATTAGTTGGGAAATACTATTTAATGGTAATGTAGGACAAGCCCACTATAGACAACTTATGGCTCAACACCATACACCAATCCAAACTTAACTTAACTTTATGATCATAATAATATATATATGATAATTAAATTATTAATGAATTTAATAATTAATGACACGTGTTTTTTAATAAAAAGTTTAATTTGATCATGTGTTTTATGTATTGGATGAGAATTTAATTTCTAAAAATGCCGATTTTCGCAATGATAGTTGAGTACCATATTTGTTTCTGGGTTATGATATATGTTTTTAGATTGTACTGAACCTTTTATACTAATTGATAAAATCTTTATAATACATATATTTATAATTATTTTAATTCACATAAATCGACAATGGAAGTGATTTTCGTAAATCATACATCTTACAGAATATCCTATCTAGAATAAATAAAAAATCAGTTGTGACTTATGGATGTGGATATAAATAGAATATTTAAAAAAAAAATTATGAAGAGAAGCTATTTTGATAGGAATGATTTGCGAAGGCTCTTTGATCAATTCTTTGCAGGCTTTATCATGGGGGCTTCACAAGCCATTTCTTTCATTTAAATTTCAAGAATTGATCAGAGGGACTTCACCACACGTTACTTGTATATTCGGGTCATTTTCATTTCAAGATGGACATCGAAGGAAAAACTCTTAATTAGAAGCATGTTCATTTAGTGATGCTATCATTTCAAGGGGCAATGTTCTGTCAAAAATCATCCAGGTGTTACACCTAACCCAAACTGCTTACTCTTATGTCAAATTCACCCAGGTATTGCACTTGGACCAAATTGTTTATTTTAGTCTCCAGGGATTTGAAATGGGATGAATTTCCTGACATGCCATAGCATTTACTAGTCAACCACGGTCCCATTGGCCTATTTCATATTTCTTAGATTACCATATTGATATAAGAATTTTTCCATAAAAATGCTATGCTGCACATAAATCCAAGGACTAATACTATCACCATGATGGGTCCAAGTTCATGCAAAATAAAAGAATCTGCATCCATGTTCAGCTCAAATGTGGATGATACCAATCCGTCTAACCCAATACCATGTTCTTCTATGATTGACTTGATTTCTAATGCTATGTTCAAAATCAAATGCTAATGATTTCTAAAAATCAAAGTTTGTTTAAGCAATAATTTGGTTCCCTTAATCCAGTAGTTAGTTTTGATGTCAATAAATGGCATTAGTTTCCAAGTAGAGATTAAGATCATTTTGTTGATAGGACAACTTCTAGGCATTGAAAATCATAAGTTTCTATTGTTTTGTTTAATCGATGGTATCTATTCCCAGTTCTACAATCTATCCTTCTTCATCGACTTTTGTCAATGCGTTCAGGATATTTGCTTGAAGAGTGACCATTGTTGGAAGAGAATATTTCTGTGTTTTGTTTGGTGCCTCCCATTATGTGAAAATCCATGTATCTTATCCTATGAAGCAATTAATTGAAACCTAATTTCATTTCTAGATTGCAAGATAATTGTTAGATCTAATAAATGGAAAATTAAGTTCTAGTTTCACTGTTAATTCAAAATTCCCCTTGAACTATGTGAAACACTTAAATTACTGAAGTGTTGGT
The DNA here is from genome assembly GCA_001517045.1 of Pseudotsuga menziesii. Lineage (NCBI taxonomy): Eukaryota > Viridiplantae > Streptophyta > Pinopsida > Pinales > Pinaceae > Pseudotsuga > Pseudotsuga menziesii. The sequence goes on from LPNX010107344.1 coordinate 122,842, forward strand.
TGTATGTTAAAAAGAAATGAAAATTGTGCTGGAATGAATGCATGTTAAGCCCTTAATGATGGCACATTACCCTATTTAATGTGGCGCATTAACCCTATATTGTGGTGCATTACATATTACTTATGTTGGTTTGGGTCTACTAGTTTTTACTGTACACATTTTTCTCCTATATATAGGAATGATATATTCTCATTTTAGTCATCATTGTATTGTATCTTGTATTGTGTACTTAGCACATTGCGTAAGGAGGTTCCTCCCTCGAAGAGGATTGATATTTATCTCTATTCTTCATTTTTGAGACATGGGTTAGTCTCTTATTGTCTATCCTCCTCTTTTTATGCTATTTCTGGGACTTGGTTTCATAACATTTGGTATCAGATCTCTTTCCTCAAGAGTATCTTTTGCAAACCGAGTCATCTTGGAATTTTTGCTACGACATTTTCTACAATTATTCAGAGATCTAAGTTTAAACCCCACTTCTAAAATAGGCCTAGTTATTTCCAATCTGAAAATCAGATCCTGATCGATTACAGTATTAGATATAATTGTGGAGGAATCTAGGGTTTTTTACTAATCCAAAACATAGTCTAAAACATGTGTTTTAGGGAAAAAGGTCATATCTGAGGCATCCAAGATCCAAATTGAGTGAGACTAGTTGCATCTGAAAGAAGACGAACCACAGTATCTGTGGTAGAATTTTCAGAAACACTGAAACAAGATATTGGACATGTGGCATACATTACAAGTTCTCTCTTCTGGATAGGACAAAAATATGGATCTTTGGGTATTTGCAATAATTTTTTGTGTGAACATATAAATTAGCTTAGACCTACGACATTGGAAAGAGGAAACATCAGAGTAACACAGGCCAAATTTTTAGACCAAAAGGAGTCAAAATTAAAATTATACCTCAGTTACAAGTCATCCCTAAAATAATCTTCTAATCAGGGTTTGGAAATGGAACGCCATTTTGCAATTGAATAGCCTTGAGTAGAAGGATCTATTTGTGGTAATCTTTAGTGCGTGATATAAATTTATTGTTCAAAATTACACCAAAAGGAAGTGCAAATAATCACACTCCGTTAAAACCCCCAACGGATTCATCCCCCACATATGAGGAAATGGAAGACATATATTTTAGAGTGTCCAAGTTGGAAGATATGATTAAAGAAAATGTGAAAATTGATGACTTAGTTGAATTGGAAAATAAGATGGCTAGTAAAGAGGATCTAAAATTGATGGCTAGTAAAGACGATATCAAAGGGATGGATAGAAAATAATATCTTGAAAGATTGAAGGAATTAATGAAGGATATAAAACATAGCTTTATTCTTCATGTAGAGGATAAGGAGGAAAAACAGGGCTTATTCTAGTCAGGTCTAGAGAAAATTGAAAAACAATTTGAGAGTAGGAAGTTGGAATCCTCAAAAGTTGATGATTCACTACAATGTCATGGAATCAATTCACGTCCAAGGCACTACTTTATCCTTAAGATTGGCATGAGAAAATTTGATGGCAAGGATCCAATCCCGTGGATTTTTCAAATGGACTAATTCTTTGATCTACACCAAGTGCCCACTTTGCAAAAGGTAACTATTGCATCCTTATATTTAGAACCTCATCAATTTGTATGGTACCAATGGATTTGTGACCATAAAAATGACTCTATTATATATTGGTCTATATTCAAAGAATAATTGATTGCACATTATGGGGATATAAATAGAAACACATTCTTTATCCATTTGGTAAATCTCAAGCAAAAAGGTCTATTTACAAACCACATCAAGCAATTTCGCCAGCTAAGTATTAGAGTGAAGAATATTTCAGAAGATAATTTGTTAAATTTCTTTATTGGAACCTTGAAGGATAACATTTAGCATGATATGCGTCTCTTTGAACCATCACCCCTAGAGAAGTATTTCATGACGGAAAGGAAGGTTGAAAGTAAAAATATGGCAATGACTACCATAAAGACCTTCTCCAACACATAAATCGAAAACAATTTTCCCTCTTCTAAACCACCACAAAGGTTGACACCCCAACAACTATATGTAAGAAGAGAAAAATGATTATGCTTTAATTGTGACAACAAGTATAGTAAGAGACATAAGTGCGGTGAGATGAAATTATTCTACTTAGATTGTTAAGAGGAAGAACCAAAAGAAGAGGCAGCACCTAAAGAAGAGGCGACTTCATAAGAAATAGAACACAATACTTCATAAGAAATTACTCCCACCATATATTGTCATGCATTGGTTGGAACATCACTCCTCAAGCTCTCAGGATCGAGGGATACATAAAAAATAATAAGGTAATTTTGTTGATTGATTTTGGTAGTACTCATAATTTCATTCACTGTAAATTATCCAAAGTTCTTAATTGCTTTGTATATCCAACACCATAGTTTCATGTAAGATTGTAGATGGAGGAACTATAAATTGCTTAGGGAAATTCCATAATATCAATCTGTGTATGGGGGAATATGTATTGAATAGTCCTATGATTGCTATCCCAATGGGTGGTGTTGATGTTGTCTTAGGTGTCCAATGGTTACAATCATTGGGAACAATGGATTTTAATTTTCAAAAAAATTTCATGAAGTTTTGATGGGAAGGAAAAGAATATGTATTAAATGGTATCACAGAAAAACCAAGAAAGGTGATAAGCTCAAATGGTATGACAAAGTTGTTAAAAAAGGGACATCACAATTATGCACATTAGATGTTCAAACCTAAAAGTTTCCTATCTTTCTAGATCTCCAAAGGGTCATTAATAAGCATTCACAAAGGTATTCCACCTATTCGAGCTTTGATCATGCTATCCACTTAATTCCAGACAATGTTCCTCCTAACATCAGACCTTACTGATATCTCTATATCCAAAAGAGTGAAATTGAGTGTATGGTTGCTGAAATGTTAGAGGCTGGAATAATTAGGCCTAACCAAATTTATTACTATGCACCAGTGGTAATGGTACCCAACCCAGATGGATCATGGCGTATGTGTCCTGATTATAGAGAACTCAATAAGATCACCATTAAATATAAGTTTCCCATTCTTATCATTGATGAATTGTTATATGAATTACATGAAGCAATTTCCTTCATAAAGTTGGATATTCATTCCTGGTATCATTGGATTTGAATGAAGGATGAAGACATCCCCAAAACAACATTCAGAACTCATGAAGGTCACTATGAATTTTTGGTCATTCCATTTGGTCTCACAAATGTGCCTTCCAATTTCAAGGTTTGATGAATTATATTTTCAATCCTTTCCTTAGAAAATTTGTTCTAGTATTATTTGATGATATACTAATCTATATAAAATCATGGGAAGAACATGTTCAACATGTCGACAGGGTACTACAACTACTAAAGGAGCAAGAACTGTATGAAAAACCCTGAAATGTTTCTTTGGGATAAAGGAGGTAGATTATTTGAGTCATATTGTATCTCATGAAGGTATTAAGGTAAACCCTAACAAAATTAAATCCTGCATGATGGACTAGCCGATTCCCAAAACCCTAAAGAATCTTCCCTTACATATGACATGGTATTGCTGCAATTTTGTTCAAAAATAGGGAAGAATAACATATCCTCTAACAATGTTACTGAAGAAAGATGCATTTTCTTGCACTCCATAGGAAACTCAAACTTTTCAACAACTTAAAGAGGCCATGTGTAAAACTCCTATTTTGGCTACACTAGACTTCACAAAAACCTTTATTGTGGAATGTGATGCTTCAGAAAATGGAATTGGAGCTGTACTAATGCAAGAAGGACACACTCTTGCCTTCATAAGTCATCCAATCAAGGGAAATAACATAAAAAATCCCATTTATGAGAAGGAAATGTTGGAAATACTACATGGCTTGAAGAAATGCCACCCATACCTTATAGGGAGACATTTCAAGGTTATAACTGATCTTGATAGCTTTAAATACTTATTGGAACAAAGTCTATATTCCGAATAGCAACAAAAATGGGTGACAAAGATGTTGGTATATGACATTGAAATCATCTACAAAAATGGGAAGCAACATATTGTCGCAGATGCACTCTCTAGGAAATATGAGGATGTTGAAGCATTATTCTATACTATCTTGATCATCCAACCAGATTGGATAGCCAAAGTAAGGGATGAATGGAAAAATGATGAATAAATTCGTACATTTATTCAAAATCTACAACAAGATCCCAGTGCCTCTAATACATTTAGTTGGAAATATGACTTTCTATAACAAAAGGATCACTTATATCTTCGTAAGAGTTCCTAGCTCAAGCAAAAGTTACTTTTTGAATTCCACTCCTTACCAATAGGAGGGAACTCATGTTTCCTAAAAACCTACCACAGGGTAAAGAAGGATTTATTTTGTAAGGTCTTAAAAATGATGTTAAAAAATTTGTGAAAAAATGTTTGGTTTTCCAACAAAATAAAGTGGAAACAAATAAGGGCCCTAGTATCCTACAACCACTTTCCATTCCAAGACAAAGGTGGACAGAGTTATCAATGGATTTTATCAAAGGTTTACCAAATCTTGAAAGAAAGAGTGTCATCATGGTGGTTGTTGATATACTTACTAAATATGCACACTTCTGTGCACTATCTCACCCCTTCAAAGCAAACATGGTCGCAAATTCTTTTATGGAGATAGTCCAAAAACTACATGGTACTCCAAATATTATAGTAATTGACATGGATCCCATTTTCACTAGAAATTTTTGGACATAATTATTTTCTTGTTTAGGTACCTAATATCTCATCTTATCATCCTCAATCTGATGGAAACAAGATTGTAAAAAAATGTTTGGAAGGGTTTCTTCTATGTTTTGTAGTTGATAAACAAACACAATGGGTCAAGTGGTTACCCTTGGTAGAATGGTGGTATAACACTTCCTTCCATACATCAATAAAAATGACCCCATTTATGGAACTTTATGGCTATCATCCACCATCCATCACATCTTCACTAAGAAATTCCTCTATGGTTCAAGCAGTATAATACCACATGAAGCATTCACACTAAGTTCTTCAACTCTTAAAGGAAAACCCGAATCTATAATAAAATCAAATGAAACAACAAGAAGATCAACACTATAGTGAACGAAGCTTTAATGTGGGGGGTTGGTTGTTTTTAAGAATGCAACCATATGAGTAGATGTCCTTGAAGAAAACAAAGAAGGATAATAAATTATCACCTAAATACTATTGTCCCTACAAGGTGTTACAAAATATTAATAGTATGTCCTACAAATTGGAACTACATGCATCTTCACGAGTCCATCCAGTTTTCCATGTTTCCTATTTAAAGAAGGTAATCAGTGACACGCTACCATTTCAACAATATTACCATAACTTGATGGGGAAGGAAAAATCATCTTGGGGCCTGAAGAAATCATTGAAATAAGAACTAGACAACTTCGAAATCGATCAATTATAGAGTATCTCACTCAGTGGAAGAGCTTACCTGCAAAAGATTCAACATGGGAAGACGAGTCCTTTTTACACCAGCATTTAGAACTACTTCAGTGTTGAAGACAACACTTTTTGAATGGGAGGGTCATATTAAGCCCTTAATGATGGCACATTACTCCATATAGTATGGCATGTTAACCCCTATATTGTGGTGCATTACATATTATTTATGTTTGCTTGGGTCTATTAGTTGTAATTGTACACCTTTGTCTCATATATACAGGAAGGAGATATTCTCATTTTAGTCATGATTGTATCTTATATTGTCTTGTGTACTCAATAAATTGTGTAAGGAGATTCCTTCCTCGAAGAAGATTGATACTTATCTCTATTCTTCATTTTTAAGGTGTGGATTAGTCCCTTATTGTCTATTTCTTCTCTTGTTATGCTATTTCCGGGACTTGGTTGCATAACAATGCATTGGAAGTGTCTTAACGAAATAAGTGCCACATCATCGCTCCCATTTATTTCTCCATTTTAAATATTGTGAGACCTATTAACTACATGAATTATCAAAATCCCAAATGGTTGAATTTTTACCGTGACCAGTGAGGTTATGGTGACAGTCATTAAAGATATGCAACTCTTGTTTTTTGGAGTTCCTTATAGTCACTGACCATCACTAATAATTATTTTTTGTGGCGAACCTAGAACGTCTCCATATATTTTTTAATTTTTTCTACAATACCTTGGGTGACGTTTCATTTTTTGTGATGGAGACCCTTTTGACCATTTCCAATGAGGTTATGGTGACATTTTTCTCTCATCACCGTAGGAATTTTTTTCTTGTAGTGTATAGTCCTTCCTTCATCATGGATCCTATATTTTACTCATCATATTCCCTAATCCATATCTAGTGATATCCTTTGTTTAAGATGATCTTAGATAAGTATGTTGCTCCACGCAAGAAGTCAATCATGTCATCCATCCTTGGTAAGGATAATCTGTAATTTACTGTGACCTTGTTGATGCCCTTTGAATCAATGCACATCCTCCATTCTCCTCCTTTATTGGGTTCTAGTATAGTTGGTACTACACATGGACTTGGACTCTCTCTGATCATCACCCTATCTAATAACTCTTGGACTGGTTGGTTCAACTCATTATTTTCTACTAGTATCATCTTATGCAACACATTGTTTGGTAGAATCAACCTTAGGATCAGGTCAATTGATGTGATATAATCCTTGTCAATGGAAAACCTATTGGCATTTCATCAACCATTATGCCCTTTAATTGTGATAATACTTCTCTGACTTCCACCAAGATATCCTCTATTATCCTGGCGACACTTAGATATTTGGGAATAACTACAAAGAATTACTATTTGTTAGAATATTGGAAACTACTGAGAAGGGCGGGGGGGTGAATAATTATTGTTACATTTTCAACAATTTTAACCACTTTTTGAATAATAAATAACAAACAGAATCAACAAGATACAAAGAACACAAATTTATCATGGAAGCCCAATTGGGAAAACCAAAAACACTTTCTATAACTACAAAATTATATTTACAAATGGTTTCTTCCTAATTCTACAAACAAGAATGCTACAAGACCCTGGTTTTTTCCTGCTACAACACACAAGGATGCTACAGCACCCTATTTATCAGCTGCTATTGGAAGGAGGCTACGGGCCCTTTCTTTGTTAGCTACAACTGACAGGATGATACGAAAGAATTATTTACTAGCTTATACTGGAAGGAGGCTAAAACCCCTTTGCAGGTATGTATCCTACCCTAGCACCACCCTGCCATCCTAATATGTTTTTATTAGACTTCCAGATCTTCTGATGTCTTCAATTCTGTCACTGGTTTCTCATCACTTCTTTGGTGTCTCTCTTCTACTGTTGCTGCTACATGGATATGGACTACATAAATGCCATTACTTAAAAATGAGCTTCTATTTAAATATTCTATCATGTCTTTACAACATCACACCCTTTCAATAAATGTGTCCTTCCAATTTTATCACGCCTCTTCATTCTAGAACATGAATTTTCACTACACCCTTTCACTAATTTACTTTGTGTTTATACTCATCTTCAGTTAATAATATACTCTGCTACAAATAACGTTTCATTAAATACATCTATTCATATATCTAATTCTGTTTATAACACTCTGTTTAGTTTGTGAGTCACGCCCTTTAATTCTATTTATTAAATAAATAATACACTATGTTTTAATAGTTATTATCTTATTTTAAAAATAATGACATTCTTCAAAAAATAAGATTCTTGCATATATAATTAGTTGTTTGTTCCTGTAGCTTCCATGTTTAATTTACAAATAGTTTGTTCACCACTTATAGCTTTCATGTCATCCTTTATGTTGATTTTATCTACATTAACACTTCCTTTGTATAAATAGAAAGGAACTCCATTTCTTCCTTGTGTGGGTATACCAAAACCATTTGAGTGGGAATTCTTCACCATGCGCAGGAATACTTCAGAATGCTTTTGAAAAATTTATTGGCATAAGGAGAAGCTTTGGCGGGAATTTGAAAATTCCCTTTCAACTCATGCATTTAAAACTTAGACATATTTCTCAAAAATGACTTCCGCAAATCGCTTCTGCAACGTCCTTTCCGAAATTATCTTTCCGCAAACTCCTTCTGCAATTAACCTTCGTCAACCATTAGAGGAGTTTTCAATTTGAAATGGGCCTTCCAAAAATAATACAAATTCCATCTCATCATGTATTATCCAATCAAAATGCTTTAAAATTCAAAAAGGGAGCACCTCTTAAACTATTTTTTAATATAAATTTGGGGATAGGTATCATAAAAAAATACTTTTTTTTGTTTGTATTTTTGACATATCTCCCTGTGATTTTACTCAAATTTTGATCGGGAGAGCTTGTTGGACATAGAATTAAATTCGTATTCAATGAGTACCCACTCGACATACTTTTGATGGGCCCCGCTAACCCAAAACAAGAAATACCTGAAAAATGTGATGATGACATCATCATCATGTTTTTTCAGGTACTTCTTATTTTTGGGGTAGCGGGGCCCATCAAAAGTATGCTGAGTGGGTACTCGTTGGATGCGAAATTTAATTCCACATCCAACGATCTCTCCTGATCGAAATTTGAGTAAAAACATAGGGAGATATGTCGAAAATACGAACAAAAAAAAGATTTTTCTTTTCTTCCTCCAAATTTAATAAATATTATTTTATTATTTTAACTATTATTTTATTAATTTTCCTTAGGAGGTCCATTTTGAGTTGAAATTTCCTCTAATGGATATTTTCGCAATCCCCCTTTTCACAGTATGCGGGAACTCCTTCCTTCTGCAATTGTGGGTTAATGCGGGGCTTCCTTACAACTTTTTTGAACCAGGCTTCCACATTCACCCCTTTTACAACGATATTTTTGCAATCACCCTTTCCACAATATGTGGGAACTCCTTTTTTCTGCAATTGCGGGTTACGGGTCTGTGTTTAATAAATTCTCAAAAATGGCTTCCACAATTATGTGGTCATAATGTTCTTTCCGCAATCGAGTTGTGGATTGCAGATGTTCTTTCAAATTTTTTCGAAATGGGCTTTTACAATATCCTCTCGCAAATCCCTTTTTCGTATCTCCTTTGAATCATCAATCGCTTGCAGAATCCTCCTCATCCATTGACTATCTATCAAACAAAAAAATTGACATTGGCACTCCAGAATGTTATATTCCATGCACATGTACTTTGTGGATCCTTTCTCAGTTGTTGATGATCACTCTTTTATCGTAGTCATTCGATTGTTTAATCCAACTTGCACTATTCTCATTCCTCCAAGAGCATTAACAAGCTTGTATATTATGGTGTCAAATTCAATCCCGACCATCAATCTCTACCTTGCCTCATCCTCAACCGTTCATCCCTGTAAGACTTATCACACTATTTAGTGTTTGGATCTCCATCGATCCTTATATTGATCGATTGTTGATCAATCACCCTATGCGATGGGCATTCCAAAACTCAATTGATTGATTAGAGAATTGATCAATCCTCCTCATCGATTTGCTTTTGAAAATTCCCTCTTAATCTCTTGTATCTGACAACTAGATAAATTTTCATAGTTTATCTTTGACAAACCATCGTTTTTCTCATTTTAGTAGGTTTACTGCTTGCACATGTGACCATCAGAAATAAAACTAAAAGCTATGGATAGATAGACATATCACCGAAGAACAAACCCATGCCATTTGATGAATTAATTTACAGAAATAATGTATTTGGTGGGTATTTGAAAATGTCCTTATGAACATCTGTGCTAACCCTTGAACAATTTTTCAAAACCTTAGGTCAACTAAGGTGGATTCTCACTTTCATCAAAATTGGAAGGTGAAGCATCCAGAGCATGGAGGACAACATGCTAATTTCATCTATTCCAACTTCATCCTACATGCCATGTCATCATGTCATATGTTATTCCTTTATCATTACCGAACTTCTTTGACATCAATGACAACCATACTCAACATTCTCCCCCTTTGGCATTGATGGCAACATCTAAACATTCTCCCCCTTTGACAACAACGAAAAATGACAACTTGTTATGACCTTGTTGTAACCATCTTGATAGAGAATTTCCTATCTTTCTTCTTTTTGAAAACTACCCTTGCCATTATATCTCACTAGTACAAAATGATAAATTAATGACTAAAAAAATGACTAAAATCCTACTATAGACGACTATTTTCGAGTCAGCGACTAATAGTAGATAATTTCAATTATCTTATAGCTTGACTAACTTATTTGTATTTCACATAGTCATTAATAGGTTGACTTATTAGTCATTGATAGTTAATGATTTAGTCATTGATTTACTCACGGATTTAGTCACTGACTGCAATAATTAATGACCAAATATACGACTAAATAAACTACTGGATGATAACAGATTAATGACTAAGCTAAATACGACTAAACGTTAGTCACAGTATAAGATACCAGAAATTAGCTACCAATAGTCGTATCTATGTGAATTTAGCCATTTTCGTAGTCACAAATTTATGATAGGGAACGGAGGAATCGAACCACCAACCTCCTGCCTATAATTAGGCAAGTGCTCTACCATTGAGCTAACGCCCTTTAAGAAGTTGTTATTGCTTGATAATGATGTTATTCAAACAAATTTTGCATCATTCAATCATACAAAATAATGATTATCAATTTACTATAAATCCATAATGGCTTACCCTGTACTAGTCCTTCAAGTCCTTCTTTCACTTAATAAATGAATTTGAAAGACTTGAAGGACTATTACATGGTAAGCCATTATGTATCAATAGTAACTTGATAATAATTATTTTGTATGCTTGAATGATGCAAAATGAAAAAATCCCAGAAATTTATAGGAATGACAAGCGTGCATCCAATGTTAAACTACCTACCGAGTCATCTAGAGTCATGCCAAGATATCTAAATTTGATTGAAAATTCATAAGAAACATGAAGATAGTGGTGGATGATGTCATTGAAAGGAGAATTTCAGTTTATATAGAATAAAAGGATGAGAAAATGAAGCAACTCATCACCCAAAATGTATATATAATAGTAAAAAGATATATACAACTAATTCCATTTCACATCAAGAAGAATGGGCATTAACTCTAAGTACTCTTAGCCACTATATAAATGGAAATGAAATGAGATGAAATATTAGCAACAATACCTTCGAGTTTGCTTGCTCACAAGACATATCAATACTTATGTGATCATTTGATTCAGAGGTGACTTAAACAACCACGAGCCTACAATCAAGGAAAGAAACCATGTTAAGATTGATATATAAATAAAATAAAATAAAAGTAAAATATAAACTATGCCATTCCCACTGGAATTTATACCTCGAAAGAGAACTAGAAAATATCCCACAACTGTTGAACTTTGTCCAAAATGGCCACCTGAAATGCCACTGTCTAAACAAAAAAAATAGAAATTGAAAACATGAAAGTAGTAATTTATTCTATCTGTCTATCTGTCCTTTATATACTCATATATATATTATGATCACACTTTGTCTCTTAGAAGACAAGTCACTAACGAAAGAATGGACATACCTGAGAGAAAGATAGATAGGTAGTTGTAGGGAAGAGTGAGACAAATACAGACCTCGAGGTATTAATCAAAACATTCTAGAAATGAGGATGAACTTTTAATCCCATTGCTGCAATACATGACAGTCTTTTATGACATGCATACATCAATCATCCTATTTTGATTGACTCAATTAAATTTGATCATTGCAAACTCTAAGCTCTTGTACACTAGAAAAATATCTACACCAACACAAACCCATATGAACTATAGAGCTGTTGGAATATATTAAACCCACTCAATACTTAGGATAAAATAATTAATCATTATTTCATTAATTATCTACCCACCAGCTTAATTAGTTGGCATCCACTTGCACCTTAAAGTCAACACATGCCATCTACACCCCAGGGATGCTTTATTTCTGATTTTGGGTTGATCTTGACCATTTTATGGACATCCAAAATTAGTAAACAACGCCTTACAATAGATTCTGCTTTATTCTGCTTTATCCTACTTTTCTGTGGATAAGGTAGAGCTAGTTAACTAGGAAACTGGGTTCCTTTGTTTCCAACCCATGCTTCATGAGTTTCCCTCCATTTTCTAGGATTAGCATTTTTTTTCATCTCCCTTAACAACTCACTCATGCTTTTGTTAATTCACGAGGTCCTTGACATATTTTGGAAGTGCTTTAGCCACCTATGGGGGTTTTCTATATTTTGGTAAGTCAACCTTTTTGAGCTTCAATAAGTTGTCTCCATACAACTAGATTTTCCTATGAGGGATGTACTAATTATGGACACTATTATTCATTGCAAGTATATAATCCAATATTCATCTCTTCATTCATGTGATTCAGTCTCTTTTCTTCTCTCTATTTTTCCTGTGTATGCTTGTGATAAATCTTAGTAGCAAGATCTATTTCCTGTACTTCTTCTTAGAATATTTTCCCATAGCATTGAAACTATTATTTATACATGGTATCATAGCAGCAAGGTTGATCAAGTTCTACATAGTGTAAGAGCGCATCTAGTCTCCTATCCCTCTATGAAGAAGAGTTTGTCTAGCTTACAAGATTTTCTCCTAGTTTGTTTTGCAGGTTGTAGAGAGTTTCTTGTTGAGCACATCAATTCAGAATTATGGATTCTCCTTCATCAATAATTATTAATCCCTTCAATTACCACGAATGGAAAGCCAAAATTGGCATTCTATTGCATAGTACTCTAGGATTATACAGAGTTACTCTAGCTTTGGAGAATGAGTCCAATGCTGTGATTGAGAAAGCTAAGTGGCTTAATAGGTTGGATGAAGCCTATGGATTGCTTTGCCTCTATATTTATCCTGATCTACTCTTTCATCAAGATGGTTTTACCACTCCAAACCAAGTGTGGACTCAATTGGAGTCTGTTTTTGGAGTTCAAGAGCTAAGAGCGCATCAATTGGAGATTGAGTTATTCTCACCAAGTCGAAGGAATTTTGATTCTCCTAAGGGTTTATTCACCAAGTTCAAGTCACTTGTTCTAATTCTCAAGAAATGTGTGATTGAGAAATACGATTATCAATTAATATTTTCCATTATTTCTAAATTAGGTCTTGATTACTCAGTTTTTGTGTGTACTTTTCATGCTCCTAGGCTTGTTGTTCCTAAGTGGAAAAGTCCTTCTTCAAATATTTTTCTTGAATCGCTATCAAAGGAGCAAGATAAATTGATCCATATGGGTGTCCTTAATTATTCCAAGGGAAAGGATCATGCTCTTATGGTTCAAGGAAACAAGAATATCAAATCCAAAGAAAAGCAAATTGTGAAGAAGACAAAGTCAGAAATTGAAGATGAAAGTTTGAAGCCTACTGATGAAGATTCAATAAAGAAGGGTAAGAAGAAAAGGAGCACATCCAAGTGTTATTATTGTAGGATGGGTTTTAATTCAAATAAAAAGTGTTTCAATAATAATATGGAAATCATGTCTCATCTTTTTGAGAAGCACAAGATTTAAGTTCCAGATGAACTAGAGAAGCCTGCAGATTCCTCAGAACATTGTCATAGAGCGCAATTTCAAGGTGATATAACTTATACTTTGAGTTCTAGATTTCAATCCTTTTATCATGTCTATGATATATATTTAGTCTCTTATATATCAAATTCATAAATATTAAATCCTTTCTTTGATAATCCTACTCTCAGTCTACTAGATTCATCTCCCAAACATTATGATTTTTCAATAGATATCGACTTGTCTTTGAGCAGTTCTTCCTCATGAGCTTATATTTATGATTTATAATATTGTTTGTAGGATGATATTCATGTCATGACACATATCATACCACCATCCATTCCATATACCATACCTCTGAATAATCCTAATACTATACAAATCTCAAGTTCACTAGTTGATTGCTCATTGGTCTCTTATGCAGTGTTACTTATCTTACATGGTTTGAAGTCTTTCCTATATTTCACTGCTTGGTTATCCATGAACTTAGTCATATTTGGAATGATATTAAATATGTTTGTATCTATTCTAAACACTTATGGTTTCGATATCATGTCCATTCATCATTCATATTTTTACACCTATCAGTTTTCCCACAGTTTTCCCCATTTTCTCATAGTTTTCCTAGTCTAGCCCTATATCCTCATGGAGTCACTAAAGCCTTTGTATTTTCTATTCCATATGCTAATTTTTATGATATATCAGAGTTTTATGAGCCTCATATCATATTTGGAAAGGTTCTACATCAGGTTGGAAGATTGACATGTGATTCACATCACAATTTAGCAGCTATTAAGGGAATTGAGTGTGCAACAAATTGTCTTAGTTTTTGTACTCTTTGGGAAGGTGTATGCACATATCTCTTTTCTATTTCAGATTGTGTTTACATATCAGAGTTTGAAATCAGAAATAAGCATTCAGATAATGCTCCTACTTCATCAGTTGATGAGATACAAGGAGCCTCTCCTCTTCCTTCTTGCAGGTTCTACACTCTAGTGCAAGATCATGGAGTTCATGATTTCTCCATCAAGTCTCCAATCCAGAAGCAGTTCATTCAGCTCATTTAAGTGAAGACAAATATACGTTGAAGACATATTATTTCAAATTTTGTTCCTTGTCCTATCTTGAGGGAGGATTTTCCCCATGTGGTTTTTCCTCTTTCCTCACTTTTCTGGACATAATAAATGTTAGAGAGAGACGATAGCCTTGTTGTTGGGACCTATATGCATCTATATTTTTGACATACCATCATAAATTAAGAATTATAGGGGGGTTTTGGAATATATTAAACCCACTTTATACTTAGGATAAAATAATTAATCATTATTTGATTAATTATCTACCCACTAGCTTAAATAGTTGGCATCCACTTGCACCTTAAAGTCAACATATGCCATATATAACCTAGGAATTATTTATTTCTGATTTTGGGTTGATATTGACCACTTTATGGACATCCAGAATTAGTAAACAGTGCTTTACAATAGATTATGTTGTATCTTGATTTTATGTGGATAAGGTAAAGCTAGTTAACTAGGAAACTGGGTTCTTTTGTTGCTAACCAATGCTTAATGAATTTATCTCCATTTTACATGGTTAGCATGTTTTTCCATCTCCCTTGAAAAATCACTCATGCTTTTGCTAATTCGTGAGGTCCTTGATAGATTTGGGAAGTGCTTTAGCCACCTATGGGGGTTTGTTATATTTTGGTAAGTCAACCTTTTTGAGCTTTATGAGTTGTCTCCATACAAATCGATTTTACTATGAGGGATGTACTATTTATGTACACTATTATTCATCATTATTCAATTTATTATTCATTATTATTCAATGGAAGGATACACTCCAATATTCATCCCTTCATTCATGTGATTCAATATATTTTCTTCTCTCTATTTTTCCTGTGTATGCTTGTGAGAATTATTAGTAGCACGATCTATTTCTTGTGCTTCTTCTTAGCATATTTACTCATATCATTGAAGATATTATTTCTACAAAAGCACCTCATTTTTCAGCGTGATCTATGTTGCAAACTCCCAAACTTAAATTTACTGACCCCATTGTTAGGTACTCAAGGTAAATATGCAAACCCTTCCCAAATATTCAATCTAATGGATCTATCTCAAAAACTTGCATCAAGAGAAGTGGGATACTCTACATCATGGATGAGAATGGGGGATGTATCAACATTTTGCATAACCGTGTGTTATGTAAAGTAATATAGACACTCATAAACCCATCTAAATTTGGGACCAATATGTGATTTCCCCACTAATCTAATCTCGAATCTTTCTCACCCTCTATTACATAGACCCATCCCATTGATAAATATTAACTTCCATTGACTGAAGCAACTTGCCTAAGAAATAGAGGTCTATGTCAATTCTGTCACCACTTACTATTTCTCAGAGAAACAAGCTGGGGGATATTATATATAGAAGAGATCACTTCACTGTGGTCAAGGGAATAATGTACGACAATAATGGCCTTTCTATACTAGACTTAAGTTCATTCATTTAGTTTAGGATTGAAAGGAGTCCAACAAAGGTTCGTAGAAAGAAGGGAACCAATTTGCCTGGATCTTATTTTGACTTATTGCAATATTTTTTCTCCAATTGCTACTTAGTGTAAATTTGTTTAAACAACAATATATCAGTTATTAGAGCCTTGAGCGATATACAATTTATCTGAAAAGAAAAGATTTTAGGTGCAAATACTAATAATTCATTGCGGGAGAAGAGTTTAAACAACATCATAGCCATATCCTGTGCCCACATCAGAGCAAGAAGAGGTGGATACATGTGGAAATAATAATTAAATGGTAAAATATCACATATTGAATGTTGTAAATCCATCACCTCATATACAGATCTAGAGCTAGGTGTATGAGAGATATCATTTCTGTTCATTTAAAGTGTATCATGACTTCTGGTTCACATTCCTTAGTAACCTCATAATAGGAAACCATAATCAAACTGAAAATTTCCACAAACGTATAATTATAATGGAAACTCTTTATTTGTGTCAAAATCATTCTACAACTACTGCAGTGAAACCTGCAACCAAACTACATAAGCTCAAATCATGGCTTATCAAATTTTCCTTTGGATACTCAACATTACCTATACCAGTTTATGCAACAATTAAAAACTTGTTCCTCAAATAAGGTGATAACGGAAGCCATCCTAGCATTACCCTGCAGATAGGATTTAGGCCTTAGAAAACAAGCAGAGCCAACATTCCTCTAGTTTAAAAAAATTCAAGACAATAACGTTATACATTGCTTACAGTTGAATCACAATTTTACAGATCTAGATATATCTTTGTGCTTACTTCAAGCATCTAATTCAACCCTTGCCATTGCAGTACCTTCATCATTATTCATGTCATTAATGTTCTCATAATCATGAATCCGTGGGGTAGTAAATTTCCTATTATAGTCAACTACAAAGTCATAATGATCATTCCTGGCTTGAACTAAAACTTTAACAGGCGCTTTCCCATTTTTTTCCTCTGCTTTTTATATGACTTGGATGCATGTGGATTGAAGATACCTTCTGTGTCATAGAGATTAGAATTTTGACTCTGAGCCTTTTGAGATTTAGTTGCAACAATCTCGCTCATTTCCATTCCCATTCCATCAGAGGCCTTGTGAGCTTCTTCCATAGAATCTTCATCAGCTTGACAATAAGATGTTAGTTTACACTAATTTCTACCGATAAGGAAAGAACACATTTAAGAATATGATGACTTAACTTACAAATTTATCCTGAGCAGTTTCCTTTAAATGGAAGGTAAGGAGTTTCTAACCTATGAAAATTGGGTATCCATACTAAGGGGTAGGAATTTCAAAGTGTGAAGTATCAATCATAGAATGCAAGCTGTCTATCATATCAGAATCCCCTTCATAAATCTCATTCACATCAAACTCCTTTCCTCAGGAAGGCACGATTGCAGACTCTAGGTGTTCCCCCTCATTCCGTGTAGGTGGCAATATATAAAATGGTATCTTTCTTGAACCATCAAAAGTACATCCATTAACATAGTAGTAAATATAAGTACATGCATACCTATAGAAAAACGTTTAATGGAAAAATAATGCACAATAGGAACTAGGTTAACTTTTACACAACAAACATTGAAAGGAACTCAAATACCTTCATTCTAGTCATGTAGAAAAATCTTAGCAATAGCTATGGTGTCTTCTACACCACCTTTATTTAGGTTCCCACAAATTGGTGCGTTATTTTGAAAAAAATCATCAACTGAACTAAACCTAGGCATCTTGTATAAGGACATCAACTTGTCTGATGGACACAAATTCAAAATATCCTTCACTGAATTTTTTTTTCAGATGTAACATTTGATTAGAAAACACATGCACATATCAAATAGATTATACATTTGATTTATTAGCATTGATGATGGAAAGGAAATACAAAAAAAAGTGATATTAATAGAAGCGAATGAGGTATATGTCTTTCGATAATAAGTTCAAATATCCTTGCAATCTCTACGATGCAGACAACAAAAACACGCATGCGACCAAGGTGTTCCTATTCCTTTTTGCATTAACCATATTAGTATGATCTTTTTAAATGTGTGTGGAAGGTTCCATTTTTAATGTTCCAATGTGCCATCATTATCATATTATTGTTATCATATAATATGTTCACTATTTTTAATATTTCCTTGAATAAGGGTGATGAGACAACTTGCATTTACAGATAATAGCCAGTCACTATTATCCTCACTTCCATAAAAAAAGTCAACGGTCTTGCATAAAGACTACACATTAAAAGAAATGACCTTGAGAAGTATAATATAATTTTCGTCAAAAAAGCAAATATGATGTTTATACTAAATATAAGTTGTCAAACAAGAAAGAAAATGAACTCATTACCAAGAGATATAGGATCCTCCAATTTTTCAATCCTTTTGCTGCTACGAAGAGAAATTGTTTCATTAGTCTCACTAGGCTTATCCATCACAACTCCAGGACAGTCTAATAGTTTGACATGCTTGTGTAACTGGATTTCCTGCATCGCTCTTGTTAATCCTCGGGTGTCCCCCACATTGACAACATGTGATCTTTTTATGCTATTTATAAGTCTGATTTTACCAACATTAGGAATCCCCACAACATCAATAGTAATGGATGTCTTCAGTTGTAAGACAAACATACAAAATATGAACATGTCACAGTTGTTTTGGAGGTAAAAAAATACACAAATATCACTGAACAAAATATTAAGAATCTATTGAATCCTACAACTTGCATCTTTTACTAGTGAAACAAAACAAATTCTAAATCAACACACTTACACATCTGATGCTCAGCCTAAAAGAAATGCAAGACAAAAAGAGTGGAACTGTTCAAGCGCCTATGCAATAGTGCAAAGGAAAACAACTCATAAAAAAATAATGGGAATAAACAACAATTGATATTAACATACCTCATGACTTCTAGAATAATGTTTCAGCAACCTTACAAGTGTTTCAGCTCCAAGACAATCATTGGTCTGCAGTCTAGGAGTGTGTGTGGCCGTTTTTGAAGTCAATTTCCATCCTAAATTTGACCTCTACTCCTGGGTGTTTCACTTAAAGGCTGTAGTTGGCATTTCTTCTCAAATATATTTGAGTCATTTCTCTGCAATCTCCCTAGGAACAAGATCTGTAAACCCTTTTTAAAAAGAAGTCAGTGAATATCCTTTTACAATATAAGCTTAAAAAAAATGGGAATGTAATTATAAAAATGCATGTCCAGGAATATGATCATGTCAAAATATATTATAAGCATCTTTATATTTTACACATGTCCCCAAAACATGATAAAAAGCAAAGGATAATAGATGTTCTTCCATAACTTCGCCCAATTTTATCATTTTTGTCATACTATACCTTGATCCTCCAGTTTGAAACGGTTTTAAAGATCTCATCATTTCCCAATACTTTCTGGGTTGTTATGGTTTGCTTGCACTTTGTGACATGGCCCTTGCTACCCTTTTTTTGTAACATGGTTTCTAGCATAGTGTTTATGTAACAAAAAAGTGAGGCATATTTCAAAAAATATAAAAAAATTAGACGGAACTGTAACTAAATGTAAAGATCACTAAGTTGAAAAAACAAACCTATTTTATTAAGAAGTAAAACCAGACATTTTTCAAGACTGACTCTCAACACCATTCGATCCATGTCTATACATCGTCTTCAAATAGGATCTCTTGCATCTAGCACCTCCAAAATAGCATATGATGCTTGTATAACTTTAACCAATTCTTTATAAAAAGATTTCTATGATCTGTCTGGGCTCAGGAAAAATTGGACAAGTCAAAACCTCTGAAAAGAACTATACCATTAAACAAAAATACCTAATTTACTTATAATAAGGGAATAACAAGCCTACCATGCATCGTGCCATATCTTGATGCATCTATTGAACTCAAACTTTTCTTTGCAAAATCATCTTGTCTATTTGAAATGGAATTGGTAAGCTGCTTCAAATCTCCATCTTCTTCTAGTAAACCAAGTTTCCTTTTTTGAGCATGTAGACAAAAGTTTTGAGTCTTGTTAGTGTTTCCTTTAAAGTTTACACATTTACAGGTATTCCAAGCATATGGGACAGTTACCTCCATATTTATTTTAGACATGAATGTAAACTTTAAAAAACATTATTAATGTCCAAAGCAAGAGAAACGTGTACAATTTATTATTGAAGATTCAATATATAGGGATCGGGCTTCAATTGATTAGTTTGTCTTCTATTTAATGTCCAAAGTATGAGAGAAATGCACAATCTCGTATTGAAGCTTCAATATAAATGAATCGACCTTCAATTAACCATTTTGTCTTCTATTCCCTAGCAGTTCAAATGGGCCCTGTGATATATGAATGGAGTTCCAGCTCATCATTGTGTAGGATGGTCTAGACCTATCTCCTCCAAGAATGCCTTCTTTCTTCAAACCCTCCTTGAACTATTGTGGGAGTACGTTGGTGTTGTGCATGACATAATCAGGAATATTTGATTATCATTAAGCTTCTGGCCTTAAAGTGCATAGGTTCTATTTCAAATAAGCTGACTTTTAAATGTGTTCAAATAGGAGTGAGCTTCTCTAAACCATTCTTGATTAAGGCCTTCAATTGAGTGAGTTTGAAATTCAAGGCCACCAGGCCTAGGAAGCATGCTAAATATGGGGCATCCATTCAAAAAAACTTGTGTTTTCCCTTTTTTACCCATATTGCGTAACACACACTTGCTTTATTGCTTTAATTGATCATAAATCAGCTTGCATGAATATTTGAGGAAAGATGGAAGATCAGAAACCTGGATGTTAGAGTAATCCACTTGATGCTTCAGGTTTTGAATTTATGGATCTCTCTATTAAGCTCATCCTCCACAAGAATTATTCTACTTTGGGTTAACTTTTCTATTCTAACATACGTGGATGCTACTGTTATTTTGGAAGTATCTTATGTCATAGACAATGTTTTCTCTCTAGTTTCAATAATAATAGTTTGACCTTCCTCCTGTTTGGTTCTTTTATGAATATGCTTGTTTACAACCTTCTTCTTGGTGTCAAACATGAAGTTCTCTACACCAAGATTTACAACATGTGCTTCTGCATGTTCTTGAAAAATCCGGGACAAAATCAGCTAATAAAGAGAAACCAATAGTGCTCTTTACCAATTGAAGTCTCCCCTGAACCTTGAACAAATAAATCCATTTCAGTATTAGACATTGTGCTTAAACTATCCACAGATTTGGTCTCTTTTGTTTTGGATAGTTGATCTTTAGGTAAGGGTTGGAATTGAAGGGGAACGACAAAGTCATCTGTGTTGTAACTTGGGGTCATGTTTTCTATTGATATTGAGGTCTTCAATAGAATCAATAGGATTCCCTTTTGTGGAAACAACTGTAGAAGTTTGATTACCTGTACTGAAAGTTCTTGTTGGATTGAATGTACTGCGTGTTCCATGAGTTGACTTTGATGTTGGATATTGTAATATTTCTTTGGAAATAACCAGGAATCTCCTTTTATATAGGATAACCAACATGTTTAACCAACTGATAAGTTGATCATGTACCTTGCTGCTAGGTTTCTAGGTTGTTTATTTTCTATAGAATTGTTTCTGCGAAGGATTTCTTGAAAAGGGGGCAGGTGCCCCATGTTTCCTTTTTTGAGAATATAGACAAAAGGTCCTCCACGTTCTACTGACAAGGGGGAAGGTGATTGAGAAAACAATCAACAGAAGATAGGATGGAAGTACAAATTGTTGACAGTTGGCCCACAACACCTCCCTGGGGGTAGCAAACTAAGAGATTGTCCATGGTGGGATGTCAATATCATAGCATAAAAATTATAAATACACAGTTAAATTTGTCAAGATGAACATAATTAGATTTAAAGAATTAGCACAATGTGGAATAAATGAAAACCATAAAATCATTTTTGTTTGCATTTAAATATTTAAGGAAAGATTATAAGTTGATCCTAAATGCAGGGCAGTAATTGGAATAAGGGAGATCATTTGGTAAATCCAAAGTGGTTCAAGTTTGTACATTACAACAGGATAAACAAGCCGCAATTGAAAATGTTTTTGAACTTCTAAACAATGTTAATGCTTATTTATGTAATCTTAAAGGATTGAGGATGCTTGTAGCAAGAAAAATTATTTCATCTATACGACTATGGGGTTGCTTAGTTGTTGGATTAATGGATATCATCTGGTAAACCCGCAATGGTTCAGGTTTGTACATGGAAATAGAGAAAATACGGTTTAGCAAGGTAAATTTTGGCTTCACAAATTGGGTATCTTATATGTGCATCTCTTCCATTATGCTATGGCCTATCATATCATCATCCTTCCTCACAGACCTCCCTCACTATAAAATTTTTCAAAAAATTATGCTTATTCCCGATAAAGTCTTTATAACTTAAATTGAATGAGATCATTTTCAAAATTTTAATCCTAATGTGATCACAGGCCATAGATTTTAAAAAATGGTAATCTATAGTCATGAAATAATTTGCAAAACCATCCATACAACTCTCGTGAGCACCTCTATTTGGGTTTATTTTACATCTTTAGATGATATGATTGTTTCAATTTATACAAATAATGATAGGGTGAGCTGGTTATTCCTTAGATTACTGCTACTTCGGTTGGGTAAGAACTTGTAGACTGTAAATATGCTTTGAAACTAACTTGCAGACTGTAAGGAACCAACACCTTAATTCCCAGCTTTGAAAGGTCACAAATCAGATCTACCACCTTAGAATTTTTTGCAAATTCCCACAAGCGGTGTACATACTTACAGAATGATAAAAAAACTGAGCATATATATAAATATAATGTTCAACTATTATAATTAAAACTGCATGGCTAGGACTGTCTAGATATAAACAATGCATACAAAGTCCCATAATACATTCTACATCCAAAATGAATAAGTTTTTCCAAAACCACTCTACATGTACATCATCAATAGGCTCATAGTATCCTACTTCTATCTGAGTAGCTCCATTAATAAAATGGAAACTTCCATTACGATGAGGACTCTATGCACATGTTGGAACGCTATTGAAAAATATTGGAAACTCAGTGGTTAAGACCACTTTTTGTTTGGATGGTTATGATACCAAGTGGGGTAATGTTTACATATACCTAAGGAAAATGATATGGTTTTGAGTAGTGTAATCATAAACATACAAGTAACACAAACTTCGCCAATTATTTTCGAGTCATCCAAAAAGAGAGGTAGGTCACCAAAAGAATTTCAAAAAATTGTCTCTAACCCTACTTAAACTGTATTTCCAAAAATGGGGTTCACCTCATTTCACTTCTCGTTGTTTGCATTGAAATGTATTTGGAGATGATTTTCTTAGTAAAATGTGCCTACTATTGGAGCTGATTTTGAATTGATTAAACGCATACTTGGATCTGATTTCGAAGATGAATCAAGTTGTGACCATTGCATTCCCATTTCATTGCAAATTGAATAGGATATTTTGATTTTTTGTGTCCATTTAGATTGAAGTTGGAGGTAAAATATTGTATTTTATTTTTATTTTTTAAAGTTAAATCCCATTGCTCCAAGGTGACCGAGGATAACCCTATATATGCCCAATATTGTATATGTTAGGATATTTAGACACTTAGGAGTTAGTTAAGATCAACTTGTGTAATATATCCGTTAGGTAAAAGTGTGTTTCTTTAGTATGCATTAGTATGCATTTGTAAATATTCTAATCCGACGGTCACGATATGTTCTAGACATTGAGTGATCCGACGGTTCAACTTCTCTTAGCTCATACCTACCATTGATCCGTGGCTTAACACCCGATTGGTCTATGATCTCTATTTAAAGATCATAGAGGGTCCTTGGCTAGTTGATCGATTATGAGAAGCTCATGTAACTTTCTTTCTTTTGCATAATAAATTGCTCCGAAGTAGCTATTTGGCCAGGGCCGTGGACTGTTTCCCTCTCGAGGGTTTTAACCACGTGACAAACATTGGTGTATTGATCTGTGATCTGTTTGTGTGAAGCGGCTATTCTTGGTGTTCGGTCCTTTGGGAGTACCCTGTGTACCCTAACATGGTATCAGAGCTTTTATGAAGAGCCGCTTTCGGTTTTGATCAAGATCTGGAACCGGTGTTGCCGAAAATTTAAAAGGGTTTCTGGTTCTGGTTTTTCTGTGCATTTGTGGCCTGTGGGAGCTGTTCCATTGCGTCCGGAGCGCCGTTTCCATTTGGAAATAGTTTTCATTTCACCGAAAACCGTTTCAGTTTGCTCCAGAAACACCCATTTCGGCAAATCTGAAGGTATAATGTTACAGTGACGGTTTTGTTTTTTTTTAATCTCTCATATATTTATCAGTTTATTA